>VMBQ01010074.1:0-30275 GCA_007657795.1 Dreissena rostriformis | reverse complement strand
ATTGAAGGGGGTTGGGGGGGGGGGCTACTCATGTAGCAAAAGGCTCAAACTCCTGAGAGCGGTTACCTCCCATTATAAATGCAAGTTCTGTATCCATAACTTTAAATGTAAACGCGTATTTCTAAGCTACGCGATACATATAACACTCGGATTAGCTTGGTACTTGGACTTTTACGCCACGGAATACACATTGTAAGTGGAATGTTTCTATTTTAATAATTAACATTTAATACATAACACATGTACACTACTATTAATATGTTTTTGTATATATTTCATTATTTTAAGGCTGAAACTCAATTGTAATGAAAAATATAGTGAACTCTGTTCATTTAAAGTATGACATATTATTCTCTCAAACACTTGCTTTTAACAGACAATAGAACGAACCGCGAAATCAGATACTACGCGTTTACAGTATAAACTACATCCATTATGTAAATACGACATTTCACCGTATTGAATCGCATCAGCGAAGGATAAAAAGCCTCGTTGAAACCTAGTTATTCTTGAATGCTCTTAGCTTTTATGAGCGACCCGGAGGGTCAATATAGCTGGGAGTTGGATTATTTCAACTAGGTGCAGAAGCTGCGGGATTTAGGATGCTCTCCCACGGANATATTGTCTATATCCGTTACGCAGCATTTTAATGTATTCTCAAGGGACATTACTAAGCACCTTATGGGCGCATGTTCCTCGCAGCGTTTACTTCCCCTATAACCACAGCAGCTCGTGTGGGTGGAACGGGAACAGAGTTCATCGATTATATGGGGCACGTTTAATTGTAAATGTCCTTCGTATCTCAGCTTGGCAAGATTAACTGTACACGAACCGTATGTACGAATACAATGTTATACATTAAACATATAAAAAGGTATGTTCTACAATGATATTCGCTGACTGTTGTTATTGTCAAATGTGTCGTGTTCTGAGAAAACTGGGCATAATGCATGTGCGTAAAGTGTCATCCCAGATTAGCCTGTGCAGTCCGCACAGGCTAATCAGGGACGACACTTTCCGCCTAAACTGGATTTTCGCTTAGAAGGGAAATCATTTAAACGAAAAAATTCCATAAAAGCGGAAATTTTCAGCTGGGATGACAATTTACACACATGCATTATGCCCAGTTTTCTCAGAACACGACACAAATAACCGATGTAACGTTTTAAAAAAAATCAAATAACGACACAGACAAATCAATCATCAAGGAAGCTTAGTTAAACAATCAAATCAGGTCATTATACAATCGAAATAATGTATAGTTGGTTAACGGCCAATACTTAACTTGCCACTTGACTAGTAAATAAAATTAATTTCAAACGCCGCATGCGACATACTTTTTTTTTGTGATGGGCGATGCATGAACAATTGTTCCTGAAAATGTGTGTTAGACAAATGTAAGCATACATACAACAAGGGACCTATACAAACAAATTTGTATAGGTCCCTTACATAACAACCAATATATAAGTACATTTGATTATAAATCTCGCCCGCAAAGCGTCTTATTAGATCGTGTACACAACGAAAATGCTATCTACTGAAATAAGATGTGCAATCCAATCAAAGATCTATAAATAAATCTTTGATCAAATAAACTCGTAGACATAACGGTATCTATATGAATAAATAAACTATAGTAAGAGTAAGTGGTGACCACTTACTCTAAACTCACATGCATATAATAAAATTCACACAAGTATACGTCCAACTTTAGTGACACCTATTCATTAACCTACTTAATTAAATACCAATCTTATTTAAATTTGTAAATTTAGAATTTATTCAATGAACACCAACGTCTACGTGCAGAAAGACACGCGTTCCATTTGTTTACAATGTGTTCTTTATACCGGCCTAAAAAACTGTGACAGACAGAAAAGCCGGTAAACAATAAATCTAAATATAAACTCGGCTCTTTCGCCCATTCTAGAATGCTTGTACTACGAAGGCCGGTATACAGCGATCTATTTTTAGCGCTCTGCGTATTTAGAATAAAAGTAACGTAATGTCAAGGTCAATCAATACTATAAATATTACTGCAGTTTGGATTAGAGGAATCGTTTGTGAACTGTATTCGGAGGCGAAGATATCGAACCGTTTTAAATTACTTTTGGACATAACTACGATCGAATACAATGAAAAGTAAGTTTACACAGATTGTGTGTGTATCTGACTGCGTGTTAATACGTGTCGGTCGCGTTATAGCAGCTTCTTTTCCATTCATCAGCAGAGGATTTTTCAATGACAGACGTATAACTTTCTGTTTCGGAAGGTGAAGGTTGTATAAAAGGATATTGACTTTTGCTTCCATTTGTGATGTTTTAAATGCAGCAATCGGGACTTTCGTAACTTCCGCAGTCTACCAATAGTAATACACTGTTGAAATAAGTGTTTTATTACGTATATCATGGTCGAATATGACGTTTTACCGGACGATTTCTTATTGCGATTATTTCCTAGAAACTTATCCTATTCGGAAGAAAGTTACTTAGACAGTTTCAGTACATGTTCGACCTTCGTGAGAGTTCCAAATCATAAACGACACAGCGTGATTAATTTTGTGCACACACGTTTTCATCAGTCTGAATTGGAGCAGTTGGTCGATACACATCNTGTACGAGCTCGCTTGTACTGTGAAAAAATGATTTGTTATTTCGCTTATGACACATGCGTTTCTCTAATGTGTGCGACTGAAACTATATGATTCTATTGCACATTTTAGCACGTTGATCACAAAATGTGATTAAGGTCTGGGTCAGTAATCACTGACTTTTTCTTATACTTAAGTCTAAAAACAACAATAAACTTAAAACTGTCATATTCTAAAATTACATGAGAGTTAAGTTAAGCATGGCAGTAAACATATTTACATCATTATTTATTTTCGTCAATAACCTAAGCACCATTTCCAGCATGTTTATACTCCAAAGTTTTTTAGTTCATTCCTTATTCTTAAGTCTAAGAATCGGTTGATGAATACGAGCCCAGTCCTTTCACATGATCACGCCAAAATAATGCAACTATTCGTGACAGTTAACCCTTTCAGTGCTGGAACCGGATTTTGAAGGCCTTTGCAAACAGTTTGGATCCTGATGAGACGCCACAGAACGTGGCGTCTCATCAGGATCCAAACTGTTTGCTAATCTGATAGTATTCTTTGAAAAAAATCGATGAAAATGCAAATTTTAGAAATTCAGCAGACGACATTTTAGCAGACGACAAATTTCCCAGCATGCAAAGGGTTAAATGTAATAGGACTTCAGATCTTGGTAATGATTACCAGTAAACTATGCGGATGTCGATACTCAGTCAGTAAGGAAGAGCGTTGTATTGAATGCATTTGCGTCTATAAGAATGGCTTACGAAGTGCTCACATACTTGCGGACCGCGCTCTGTGAACTGGGGGTTTGATGCATGTGTAAATTGTCGTCCCAGATTAGCCTGTGCAGTCCGCATATGCTAATCCGGGACGGCACTTTCCGCTTTTATTGTATTTTTCGTGTAAAGGAAGACTCTTCTTGACGAAAATCTAGTTAAGGCGAAAGTGTCGTCCCTGATTTGCCTGTGCGGACTACACAGGCTAATCTGGGACGACACTTTCACACAAGCATTAAACCCTCTTTTTACAGAGCGAGGCTCACTTGATTTGATTTTTTTAATAATTGTGTATTAGTTTATTAAATTTCGAACCTCGCATAGTATCTCCGCATTACGATTTCATAGGTCTATCTGCTTCTGGTTTACTTTTAAACATAATCCAAAGCGTGCGGTTTATGGCATCTATCCATATTTCTGATTAAGAACACGATTGCACGGTATTATAAAAAAAGATTGTATTGTAAAAAGTACATATTTAATGAGTGCTAAACACATAGGTCTCGTTTTGTTTAATCTATGTATAATGAGTAAAATGTTCATTCTTTTAATTATAAGAAATTTTCTCTGGGACACTAATCTATGGCGCGTAAAAATCGATAGTGGTAGTAAAATCAGTATGAATAAAAAGTGCAAGAAATACAGCTTTGCGCGTGCGCACTTTCAAACCATAACTGTACTTACGGATTATCTACATTGGCATTGAAGTTCTCGATTTTTGTAGGCGTAAGGTCGAATCCCCATGTAACGAAAATTAAATACAGTGTACATGTATATAATATCCCTCGCCAAAGGCAAAGGGATATTGTTTTGGCGTTGTCCGTCTGTCTGTCTGTCCTTCCGTCCGTCCGGAGCCTTATCTCGGAACTTCTTGGGTCCATTTCATTGAAACTTGGAATGAGTGTAATATATGGATAAGAGGATGATGCACGTTGAATGCCGTTGGAATCCATTTTCAAATAACGGAGTTATGGTCGTTTCTGACTTGAAAATAAGTACACTTTTGTGTACGGAGCAACATCTTGTTACTGCATTTGCAGATTTCGTGTTAACTTGGTTTGAGTTTAAATATGGATAAGAGGATGATGCATGTCAAATTGGGACGCACACCAAATGCCAATGACGGAGTTATGGCCATTTTTGTGAAGACAATATCCTTTTTATATAGTATTTTTCCTGTCATGAACTGTATCTCCAATAACATATGATTAACAGTCATGCAACGTACCACAGTTGTTTTCAATCATCTGGGGCTGAGTCACATGTAAGATCCATAACCCTAGAGGCAAGTTCGAGGTCACACATTGAGGTTTAAGATCACAAGTTTGATGAATTATTCATAATTTTGCCATTACTTCAATATGTCTCAAGGGATTCTGTAATAACTTTCTACACTTGTTCTTCTTTATCTGGCACAGGTAAGACTCCGGTCTCTAGGATCAAGGTCAAGGTCTGACACTGAGGTCAAATGTTACACATTTTGATTTAGTATGCCTTATTGTTTTAGGATTCTACCATACATCAAGACATTTTCACCCAATCCAGAAACAAAATGTATTCGGCGGGGAATATCAGTTCAACGAATTTACTGGTTTTTATTTTATGTCGCTATATCCCTTTAAGAAAGTACATCATTATAGCATTATTATCTTGCCACTGTAAAAGTAAACCATTAAATATTACGGGACTAGTCCTGTCAGCTGGTTTCCAGGTCCACTCCCGTAAAATTAACGGGTAGGCCGTTNCAACCGTGCACAAATCCCAACTTTATAGGCAAAGTAATGGCGAATAAGGTAGCGTTGGAAAAATGTGTTATCGCCGATATGTCTATAACGGGTGTTGTGCGCGTCGCGAACATCGGTTTCCACAAATGTGTACGAATAAGATACAGTGTGAACAACTGGGTAACGTTCTATGACGTCATGGCGTCGTACGTTCAAAACTCGTGCGACGGTGCTACGGACCGGTTTTCGTTCACAATTGTGTCCCCAGCAAACGTGGGTCCCGGAAACACCGTCTCATTTGCTGTAAGTTACACGGTCAATGACCAAGTGTATTGGGATAGTAACGATTCCAAGAACTACGAGATCCTCTGTTTCGCGAAGAATATTCTTGTTTAGTTCTCGCCCCGTAGCTAGATTGTTAAACAATCGTATCTATTTGATCATTGTGATATCTTTAGAATATACTCAAATCACTGTTTTATGCGTATGCTTGTGTGCTATTTCATTCTTGATAATAATCTTTGTCAAAACGATATAATGTTTTAGAAAGTATGGTAAAACAAATTTAAATAATACGTGTCGTTGTATCGTATCTTTAAGAAAAGAAAAAAGCCTCTCTCTGGGAAAACGGGTTAATGTGCGTAAAATGTCGTCCCATATTGGCCTGTGCACTCTGCACAGGCCTACCAGGGACGACACTTTCCGCTAAAACTAGATTTTCGCTAATAAAGACTGACTTCATACGAAGCCTTCAATAAAAGCGAAAAGTGTCGCCCCACATTAGCCCGTGTGGACTGCACAGGCTAATCTGGGACGAAACTTTACGCACAAACATTGATCCCGGTTTTTCCAAAGCGAGGCTGGAATTATTGTCGTAAAGTTGTTTATCGGAAAAATAATTAAGACTGTGATTAAATTAAATCATCCTGGCGTAAGATGAAGTTATAAATAAACGCACACGAATGATAAAAAAGAATAATGTTCAGATATACAACTTTTTTACGATTTTTGTTTGTTCTCGTATTATGTTAAATCTTATTATGCATATCACTTGCGGACTATATTTCAGACTTTTCTTACAATATTTTCCCTGTATTTGAAATCTTTAATCTGAAGGTTTCGGTCTTGAAAGAAAACTGTTAGAATACGCCCTTTTGAAAGAAAAAAAGGTTATTTATTTATGTAAAATTGTAATTTTTGTTTTCAAAAAAAGAGTTTGAAAGTAAAATGTTATTTTCTAAATTATCCGGACTGTAAATAGCATTAAGGAAGGAAGTATCGGTGCATATAATACATACAAGACGTATACAATAAAGCTGATTTCAAGAAAATAATAACATTCGTTTTAAATAGTGTATTAGTTATAAGCTATGATAGTGTTTTATTTGACATGGTAGATTTAACATTGACTTATTTTGCAAGGGGTAACTATAATGAGTAAAATGTTCATTCTTTTAATTATAAGAAATTTTCTCTGGGACACTAATCTAGGGCGCGTAAAAATCGGTAGTGGTAGTAAAATCAGTATGAATAAAATGTGTAAGAAATACAGCTTTGCGCGTGCGCGCTTTTCAAACCATAACTGAACTTACGGATTATCTACATTGGCATTGAAGTTCTCGATTTTTGTAGGCGTTCGGTCGAATCCCCATGTAACGAAAATTAAATACAGTGTACATGTATATAATATCCATCGCCAAAGGCAAAGGGATATTNCAAGGGGTAACGCTGCAAAAACGTCCGTCAAACACTTGGTTAAAAAAAAAACTGTACAACAAGGGGTTTCAAAAAGTAGCCATTGAAACATTGCACGTACACAAACGTCAGTCAAACATTTACTAATGAGTGAACTATATGAAACGCCAAAACAATCCTTCCTCGCAACATTGAAACTAAAATTACATTTATCATATTTCAGGATTGCATTTGAGACGCGCTCTGAGAAAAGGGGGTTCAATGCATGTGCGTAAACTGTCGTCCCAGATTAGCCCGTGCAGTCCGCACATGCTAATCAGGGACGACACTTTCCGCGTATATCGTATTTTTCTTTTAAAGCAAGACTCTTATTGACGAAAATTATATAAAGGCGGAGAGTGTCGTCCCTGATAAGCCTGTGCGGACTGCCTGTGCGGACTGCACAGGCTAATCTGGGACGACACTTTACGCACATGCATAAAGCCCCCTTTTCACAGACCGCGACTCATTTGTATACATAATACACAGCACCGTATCGTCTACGCAGTGTGTATGACCTCGTAAATAAGCCTACATTTACATGTACCTGGTTAAGTACAGCACTACCTGGGGCAGTGCAACATTCTACCTGCAAAGAGATATTAATGTAACGTAGCAATTACTGTCCGTATATATAGCTTTAAACACGGCTGAACTATTCATCAATGATAGTGATACTGTCACAATGGGTTGGTACTCGTCTTTGAAAGGTGTTTCTCCTGATTTCTAGCATTGTACGAGCTCGCTTGTACTGTGAAAACATTATTTGTTATTTCGCTTATGACACATGCGTTTCTCTTATGTGNAAAATGATTTGTTATTTCGCTTATGACACATGCGTTTCTCTAATGTGTGCGACTGAAACTATATGATTCTATTGCACATTTTAGCACGTTGATCACAAAATGTGATTAAGGTCTGGGTCAGTAATCACTGACTTTTTCTTATACTTAAGTCTAAAAACAACAATAAACTTAAAACTGTCATATTCTAAAATTACATGAGAGTTAAGTTAAGCATGGCAGTAAACATATTTACATCATTATTTATTTTCGTCAATAACCTAAGCACCATTTCCAGCATGTTTATACTCCAAAGTTTTTTAGTTCATTCCTTATTCTAAAGTCTAAGAATCGGTTGATGAATACGAGCCCAGTCCTTTCACATGATCACGCCAAAATAATGCAACTATTCGTGACAGTTAACCCTTTGAGCGCTGGAACCGAATTTTAAAGACCTTTGCAAACAGTTTGGATCCAGATGAGACGCCACAGAACGTGGCGTCTCATCAGGATCCAAACTGTTTGCTATTCTGATAGTGTTCTTTGGACAAAAAATCAAAGAAATGCTAATTCTAGAAATTCAGCAGACGACATTTTAGCAGACGACAAATTTCCCAGCATGCAAAGGGTTAAATGTAATAGGACTTCAGATCTTGGTAACGATTACCAGTAAACTATGCGGATGTCGATACTCAGTCAGTAAGGAAGAGCGTTGTATTGAATGCATTTGCGTCTATAAGAATGGCTTACGAAGTGCTCACATACTTGCGGACCGCGCTCTGTGAAAAGGGGGTTTGATGCATGTGTAAATTGTCGTCCCAGATTAGCCTGTGCAGTCCGCATATGCTAATCCGGGACGGCACTTTCCGCTTTTATTGTATTTTTCGTGTAAAGGAAGACTCTTCTTGACGAAAATCTAGTTAAGGCGGAAAGTGTCGTCCCTGATTAGCCTGTGCGGACTACACAGGCTAATCTGGGACGACATTTTCACACAAGCATTAAACCCTCTTTTTACAGAGCGAGGCTCACTTGATTTGATTTTTTAATAATTGTGTACATGTTTATCAGCTGAACTAAAAAAGGGACATTGTTTTGTTCGTGCGTGATTAGTTTATTAAACTTCGCTCCTCGCATAGTATCTCCGCATTACGATTTCATAGGTCTTTCTGCTTCTGGTTTACTTTTAAACATAATCCAAAGCGTGCGGTTTATGGCATCTATCCATATTTCTGATTAAGAACTGATTGCACGGTATTATAAAAAAAGATTGTATTGTAAAAAGTACATATTTAATGAGTGCTAAACACATAGGTCTCGTTTTGTTTAATCTATGTATAATGAGTAAAATGTTCATTCTTTTAATTATAAGAAATTTTCTCTGGGACATTAATCTAGGGCGCGTAAAAATCGGTAGTGGTAGTAAAATCAGTATGAATAAAATGTGCAAGAAATACAGCTTTGCGCGTGCGCAATTTCAAACCATAACTGTACTTACGGATTATCTACATTGGCATTGAAGTTCTCGATTTTTGTAGGCGTTAGGTCGAATCCCCATGTAACGAAAATTAAATACAGTGTACATGTATATAATATCCATCGCCAAAGGCAAAGGGATATTGTTTTGGCGTTGTCCGTCTGTCTGTCTGTCCTTCCGTCCGTCCGGAGCCTTATCTCGGAACTTCTTGGGTCCATTTCATTGAAACTTGGAATGAGTGTAATATATGGATTAGAGGATGATGCACGTTGAATGCCGTTGGAATCCATTTTCAAATAACGGAGTTATGGCCGTTTCTGACTTGAAAATAAGTACACTTTTGTCTACGGAGCAACATCTTGTTACTGCATTGGCAGATTTCGTGTTAACTTGGTTTGAGTTTAAATATGGATAAGAGGATGATGCATGTCAAATTGGGACGCACACCAAATGCCAATGACGGAGTTATGGCCATTTTTGTGAAGACAATATCCTTTTTATATAGTATTTTTCCTGTCATGAACTGTATCTCCAATAACATATGATTAACAGTCATGCAACTTACCACAGTTGTTTTCAATCATCTGGGGCTGAGTCACATGTAAGATCCATAACCCTAGAGGCAAGTTCGAGGTCACACATTGAGGTTTAAGATCACAAGTTTGATGAATTATTCATAATTTTGCCATTACTTCAATATGTCTCAAGGGATTCTGTAATAACTTTCTACACTTGTTCTTCTTTATCTGGCACAGGTAAGACTCCGGTCTCTAGGATCAAGGTCAAGGTCTGACACTGAGGTCAAATGTTACACATTTTGATTTAGTATGCCTTATTGTTTTAGGATTCTACCATACGTCAAGGCATTTTCACCCAATCCAGAAACAAAATGTATTCGGCGGGGAATATCAGTTCAACGAATTTACTGGTTTTATTTTATGTCGCTATATCCCTTTAAGAAAGTACAGCATTATAGCATTATTATCTTGCCACTGTAAAAGTCAACCATTCAATATTACGGGACTAGTCCTGTCAGCTGGTTTCCAGTTCCACTCCCGTAAAATTAACGGGTAGGCCGTTGTAGTCTACTAGACTAGTATCGTCTCCCCTTTAAAGGGACCTTTTCATAGATTTTGGCATGTATTGAAGTTTGTGCTTAAATGCTTAAAATTGATAAATGTAAACATTGGAACTAAAAAGCTCATGGAAAAAAAAAGCAAGAATAATAAAATTAAATAAATAAACCAAGTTATCCGCAACAGGGCTCGAACCACTGACCCCTGGCGTAAAAGTCTTACGCTTAGACCACTCTGCCATCCGTGCTGATAATGTAGGTGTATTTTATACTTTTGTTAAGCAATCCTCGTAGTGTCACAAAAAAAAACGATAACAACATAACTCTCAAAATTATTCAGTCGTTTCGCTTTGCAACGCTTTATAATGTTCAGGTTTTTAATTTTTCAAAAGATGCATATAATGGATATTTTAGAGCATGGTTAATGTTCAGTATTACTATTATCTCACAAATATCACAACTACAACGAGAATTTGCGAATCTGAAACCATTTTGTTTTCAATTTTGTCAATTTACCAAACCGTGAAAAGGTGACTTTAATTTTATGTCTATTATACTATTGCAGACTACTCCCGTAAAATTAACGGGTAGGCCGTTGAAGTCTACTAAACTATTATCGTCTCCAAGTTAGTTTAAGGTCTAATAGACTATTACAGTATCCTTACGGTACAAGATTATTACGGTCACCCCGTTGTACGGTAAAAGTTTACGGCACTGTGCTGAAAATCAGCTTCGAGGACTTTTTCCGTAAAATATATTAACCGTGTTTTATGGAAATAATTGTACAAAAATAAAAGTGCAACATTAACTGACAAGGTTTCAAATACCCAAACAGACATAGTCAGTTGCATTTGAAGCTATATCAGTTTTGTCGTCAACTTGAGACACATATGTATTCATTTACGTACAATGTTACATTAGTAATTATCACACAACATAGTACACGTATAAAAACAATCAAAAGCATGCAATGTACATTTAAAATTTATTGGTATTTAAGGATATTTAATAATAAGTGTGTGTATGACGTTAAAGCGATTTTAACAAATTTTCCATTTTTTTTAAGGACACTTACAGTTTCAAAATATTTTCAGAAAGATTATATAGCAAACTTATTATTTATTTTTTTCAAAAAAGTCTATTTGACATCATTTAAACGAAACTCAATTAATGTCTACATAATATAACATTTGAAAATAACTTTATTTACACATATATACATCAGTCTGGTAACCGTTCAACATGTTCAACAACGCGTTTATTGCAAACAACTTCGGTTCCACTTATCCACACATGAAGGTAAACTTACATCCTGTTTGCCCACTCTATTGATCTCAGTTCGACGACCTCAGGACTTGGATTAAATGCATTATTTATCATTCTTCTTGCGCTCTTAACACTCTTCTGTGGATTTGGATGAACTATCTGCGCATTTTGAAATATGGGTAAAAGAATGATCATAATACTTAAGTCGCCTACTAGATAAAGTTATAATGTTCTAATATGTTTAATTTTGTAAATGTCACAATGAAAGTAAGAGAACATAGCTGAATTTGTACAAGCCCTAGAGAAGCTTTGACCTCATAATAATTTCAGTTGTGGTTTGTTATATTTCCAAACAGCAACGCAGTCTGCCTCATCCACCACCAGAACAGATACCTAGCATGCTATGCCATGAGACAATTGTTCAAACAAGATTATGATTACAGATTATTGCTCAAAAAAGTATCACAGTTCTGCACAAACAAATAATGTTGTTATCCAGGGATCCTTTAAATTGGTTGTTGAGATATTAATAACTTGCACTCAAATAGTTTCCCAAGATGAAATATTAAAAAAGGTAAATATTTAGCTCAACGCAGCCTTAACTGCATGTCAAAGCTGTGGCCCTTGTTCTGTAACCTAATATAATGATACCGGAAAAAATGTGAGGTTTCAAGTGATTACCTTCATTTTTTGGTATATGAGCTTGCACTCAAATCCTTACCAAGAGCTATTCCTGCCATTTTATATGGTAGGTACTATTATTTTGGGACCTCCGGTGAATTTGAAACATATAATAGTGTAATGAGGGTATAAATGTTAATATGAGAACACCATGTGACAGCCAAAATTGATATTTGTAAATATGTTGCCAGGTTTTAATAAAACTGAAATGATACATGTATATAATAGACAATAGCTCGTTTACGAAATTTGCCCACTTCTCACAGTATTCCATAGACATTTCTAGAATAACCTAGAAAATAGAATGAATTCATATATGTATGATGAACAGCGTTACTTTCACGGCCAATGGACATAATATGAGATGATTACAATAACACGTTTGCCTGAAGGAAAAAAAACAACAACAGATAATCATAAAATTAGTCTAATATAGGCGCCAATATACCATACGATCATAGGTAGAAACAACACATGTAGCACGAGGCAGAACAAAATTTGAGCACACAAGATAGTGACCACTTTCCATGAATCCAAGATCATTTAACGGAGTGTATCGTACCACTACAAAAAGGTATAATGCATTTACCCGTAATACTAAGGAAACATGCTTTTTGTTTTTACTGTGTTCGGTCGACATAGTTGTTGTTGCCAGGTCGGCAATTTGGTGTCATAAACACTCAATCAGTTGGAATCTATTTTCTAAACATATACGGTCGAGTATGAGGATGTTATTATTTTATTAGTATATCAAGAAGGTGATCTATTAAAATTGCTCGCTGATAACAGGATAATCGATTCTAGAAAAATCCATCTTAAGGATTAAACACGTACGTTACGTCATTTTATAACCGTTTTACTTATTAACTTGTGGTAACTGAGAATATACATATAGTAACTTTTGAACACATTTTAAATTGTTAAAGTTTGTGTGTATGCACATTTGTTTGCTTTTTTTCTATAACCATCTGGCATCGTCTGATCGAATACTATTCTTTTAATAAATATATATTTGTATCCCAAAAAGTAATAATATAAATTATGCTCAACCAACGCGAAGGTTTTAGCAAATACGCCTTTACATATTATGGCAGTTCAAATTTTGCAAAGCGTCTGTTGATGGATGTATTCAATAGTTTTCGAAATTTGAAGTTAAACCTCAGTAAAGCCTTATGCACCCGATACACTTTCTCCATCTCTATTATGTTGTGTCTGCGGATGTCGACTCGCAAAAAAAGCAAAAACAAAACCACATAATACAGAAAGCAATGAGCTGGTTTAACTCGTTTTTTGAAATCGATAAAATATTCCATGCGGGAAACGAATACAATGTTTCGCTGTGAAAACATGTGTACACCCGTTGGTATGATACTACAACAGTCGTTAAACATCTTTGTGCTGCATGAGATCATACTGGGCCATCCTTAAAAAATGTTCGCTTGTGATAACCCGACCTACTCATCCAAATTGCGCCGAAACACAACTTTTTAAAGGACATATCACTTTCGGAAAACAATGACATGAGAAACACTTTTTTTTAAATATCTTAACGTCAAACAAGTTTTGAAATTACCAAATTTAGTGATCAGTAGTCCGTGGCAGCAAGACCTGTCGATGATAATTATATGTGTACATATATTTGTGTATCTGTATGAAGGTCCTTTGCCATTATTGCGACAATTAAGCATTTCACACTGTTGTCTTAGATTAAAATAATGTGTATTTTGTGCCAAGACATTATCAAAGGAATCCGTTTTCAGAAGTTTATCTTTTAACATGATAAGAAGAAATAAAAAAAACTGTCGAGCACGGCTATGTTGTTTTTATCGTACCACCAGTGTACAAAAACATACACAAACAAACGCCATTTAAACTTGTTAAGCATGTTAAGCCGACTAATCAATTAGTATAACAATGCAGATCAGTTTTACTTAAATACCTTACTTACGCCTTTCTACATAACACTTACCAGGTCGTTAACCTTTCAAGTTCGTTCACTGAGAATTTACAGGTAGTGCCAAACGACTCAAGGCTTCAAAAACGTTGACAGGCGCCAAAAACCGCATCGTGGATCTGTCTTATATTTAGTTTAACGTATATTCCAATACTGGTAACGCATTAGGGAATGTACTAATTCATGCATGATATTAACATGCAAAATGTAAGTTTTAGTACATAACACTCAATGTTAACAATATACTGTGTAATAGCCATTCCTTGAAATCGTAGAAATGTTTGTTGTTGTTATTTTTTAAATTTCTTAGGACTTCCTAAACGAACTTGAAAAGAGGTGTTACACTTAAAGTTTTTTAATTGAATGCTTGCCGACCACACACAACTAATCCGGACAATGTGTTGCTTCAATGCTATACCAGTTTAGTTACATCGTCGACTTCAGACCATGCAGTTGAATACAACTTAATCCGCCATTCAGTTGGAACACAAAGTATCTCACGTATTTAGCAGATTAAAATTATTGCTATTGCAGTAATAAATAGTTTAACCTAACCTTAGCAAGTTCAAATATAAAAATACAAATAAAATATTATGCGATTTAATGCCCCCACGGAGTTTGGGGGAGGGGCATTCCGTTTTGCACTTGTCCGTCCGTACGTCCCGAAGCTTGTTTTTTTTTTTAAACTTTTTTAATGACTTGATTGCTCTCGCTCAAACTTGTAAAAATGAATGACCTTAATGTGTAATGAACGTAAATATATACAGGATTTTGGGCTGCGACGATTTTTGGCAGAATTATGGCACGGTTTCTGTTGTTCAAACATAGACTATATAGTCGCCAAAATCTTGTGTGTTCAACACCTTTTTAATTTCTTGGTGGATCTCGTTCAAACTTTGACAGTGATATGACCACTTTATATAGTAGCAAACCAAAATGTTATGTCTTTAGCTTCTCTTAAACTAATACGTGAACATCGCTCGAACTTTCACAGTCGAATGATCCTAATGTGTAGACAATCGAAAAGAAAGAAACTTTGGTTGCGAAATGTTTTGGCAGAAATATGGCCCCTTGTCTGTTTTTTAATTATGGAATATATAGTCCAACTATTTTCAGTTTTCAACTTCTTTTCAACTACTGGACGGATATCGCTCAAATCACATATGAATAACCTTAATATGTAGATGAAAGTTAAGAATGGCATTTTGGCTGCAACCAGTTTTGGTATAATTATGGCCGATTGTCTGTTTTTCCACTATAGAATAAAAAGTTCCAAAATGGTTTGTGTTGAAATCCTTTAACTGCGTGGCGGATTTGCTCATACTTTCACATCTGAATGTGAAGATGCTCGTTGTCGAAGGAATTAAGACTACGATCAGTTGCGGTCCTTTTCCTTTTTTTCCAGTGTAGAATATATAGTGGATTTGTCTGTCCTTGACACATTTCTAGCAAACATATTTACTAAGATTTAATTACTAGCCAATTGTATAAATCTGGATAACTCTTATCCAGCAGATAACTTTTGGTTATCTTCAATTGTATTATATCTTTTTTTAATATAACCAAAAGTTATCCGCTGGGTAAGAGTTATCCAGATTTATACAATTGGCTAGATTATCTTGAAACTATTGTTTAGCCATTTTTTTGCATTGTTTGCATTTTAAACAGCGTGTTGTACAAGTTCATGCGTGACGATAATTTTACGGTTGTACTTAAATTTAAAAAAAAGGAAGAAGGTCATTTTGAACGCAATTTTGGATATTGATCAAACGACTATATTGTCTTGAAAGAAACTGTAAAACTACCCCGATACCCAAAGTTCTGGTAACAAATGGAAACATGATTTTTTTTTATCTTGTTTGCAATGGCAACAAGAAAACATCAATAAATCTTGTTGTATTCATTGTTAAACCAGATAATGTATCGAATCTTTCAGACCATTTTCATCACTAAAACAGAGTTATGGACTTTTGCGAATCTTATCCTCTCAGTTCTTTACATGGGAAATATGGACTTCATAGACATTGGATGTCTCATAATTATATCTCGCCGGAACGAAGAAGCACTCGGTCCTGTATTACTGTTTGAATATGAGCTATATAAGTGCGTATGTTTAGGTGTGTATATGTACAGGTTTGTGTAAGGGTGTGTGTGTGTGTGTGTGTGTGTGTGTGTGTACGTGCTTATGAGTACACGGTTGTGTTAATATGTATGTTTATGGTTGTGTATGTATATTGTAGAAGTGTACCTCTGAAACGATATGCTTTCACCGTATGTGTAAAGTACGCTTATAGCATACTTAAATATGTCTACAACGAATAAGAGAACATCATACTTTCAAATTGGTTTTAATGTCTCTGAATTCTTTAAACGACAACCTTATGTACACAATGACCACTTACCTTCTGTTTAACGTCTTTTTTACCTTTTCATCTGCATTATCACATTTTTTTCAGGATGAATAACTTGTTGAAGCGTCTTGGACTATTGAAATCTTTGTTCAAGTGCACTCACCTTTCTTAATGTGTTATGGAGGTTACACAAAGCATTTTACAAAATCCAAACAAGAATTTTTGTTGTATCTTTAATTGTAAGAGTCTTAATTTCGTTGCACAACAACGTAATTTTTCTGATATCCTTTAACACCATTAAAGGTCAATTTTTGCCGGCGTATTCAACGGCGGTGAACACGCGCTATAGTTAGCAAAAGCTACTTTTATAATGTAATCTTCGTACGAAAAAAATATTTTTGTGTCAAATAAAAAGTCGTGATACTCACATGGATTTACATAATCATGTTGCTTTCTTGGGATATTGAATTAATTAAACCATGGCTCAGTATCGATCAGTTTCCTAGCTACCTCTGTCACGGAGATCAATACACTTAATGACCTTTGGCCTTTGGCAATGCCACCAATAATGTGGTGAACAAATTGGATATTCTTACAGCAGAACGCTCGAATTTCGATGCAGTATCCTTTACTGAGACTGTTCTACGATGGGCCTATGTTGTATGCTTTATTTAAAAGATTTTATCCCTAATAAACGAAGACCTGACCTTGAATTTATTTTATTACAATGAATTTGGATTGAACTCCGCTTGCAACGTAATGATGTCTACACATACTCACCCATTTGCTAAACGTTGTATTCCAAAAACATCTTATAAAACTGCATGACGCATCTTAGCTAAATGCACATACAAGTTGTATAATGAGAAACAAAAACGAGCTTGCGGAATGCGAAAACAGTACCTATTAATGGTCCAAGTTTCGTATACTAAGAAACCAGAATAAATCATTAGTTAGACAAGAAAACGTTCAGTACCGCTACAGCCTAAGCGAAAAACCACACGTCTAAGGACTGGTGGAGATTTATTAAGTCATTTACCAACAAACCTAATAATTACTTAATGGAAATGTGTATGCTACGTGTATGCTATCAATCCATTCAAATTGATATTTCATCACCTCATAATTTGGTGTACGCGTTGGTTGGGAAAGCTGTTCTCAGTAATGCACTTTATGTGAATCGTTGTTATAAGTGCATCTTGTTTACAAACACATTTGCATCAATAGTTTCATTGTCATTACAATTACGCAGTCCTCAACAAACTTAAACTTAAACGTCTACTACTCGACATTCACTTTCATAATTGTATTATATTAAACTATTATAAACGCGGATAATGTTTATTTTTGCGTTAGAAAGTGGGCGCATTATGAAAATGCACGTTAATACTAAAGCGATTCATAGAACACTTAATCTTTTATTATTTGATTAAAACCACTTAGTTTCCAAAGTAATCATCAATCTTCGGCGCGTTCGTATATGTGGCGTTTTCTGAGAAAACTGGGCAAAATGCTTGTGCGTAAAGTGTCATCCCAGATTAGCCTTTGCAGTCCGCACAGACTAATCCGGGAAGACACTTTCCGCCCAAACTGGATTTTCGCTAAGTAGAGACATCATTTAAACGAAAAATTCCAAAAAAGCGGAAATTGTCGTCCCTGATTAGCCTGTGCGGACTGCACAGGCTAATCTGGGATGACAATTTACGCACAAGCATTTTGCCCAGTTTTCTCAGAACACGCCACATATAAGACGATATATGTACAAATTTATTGACCCAATAGTATAATGAATATGACCCCTCATTCGATATTTATGATATCAGGAATGTGACATTGACTTATGCCCCTTCACTTTTGAGCCCACCTTAGCGCAACGGGCTCACAGTGAGTTTTTGTGATCGTGTGTTGTCCGCATTCCGTCCTGCATTAATGTGCCCAGCGTCGTTAACATTTATCTCACTGCCAAGGCTAGAAGTCACATTTATTCCTGAATCTTAATGAAAGTTTGTCAGACCATTTTTGTCTCAATTAAAGTTATCATGCCGGAGTTCGAAACAAGTTCACGTGCGGTCAAACGAAACGTCATTTTCAATTGCACAAAAAGCATTCTGCAATATATAAAAGTCACATTTTGGACAAACACCATGACAACTGTTGAAAACATTTGTATTCATGATATCACGATATATTGGCCAATCCCATCTAAATATATATAAAAGAATAACCGCGAGAAATGGCGGGATAGATTTCCATAGTATATTTACTGAAATATCTTGTGAAACTGTAGAAGTCACATGTGTTGCTCAATCAATTAAGAACCGTGTGAAAGCATTTGTCTCAATGAGATCTCGACCTTAATCGATAATGGTTCTTGAAAAAACATCGCCGCAAGTGCTTAGGAAGTATTCTGTACATGTATATCTAAAAAAGATCAGTCTTGTTGTTATTTCAACTAGCATGCAATTTGAAATTCCTATTAGTTTCAATATTATGTTTAACTTTACAATACTGAAAACCTTCGATAACTTTATTAATGCGCACATACAGTCGATAATCTAGTTTAAGTATCATTGTGTTAAACATACATTCCATTAATGTTTCCTTGAATCATGTTCTGTGGTTCTGATTATTGCACACTTTCGTGCCGTTCCTCGCACATATTATGTTGTTAAAAGTTAAATATTCATTATCCGTCTCATACAAAAGGCTTTAAACCCTAAACTATCAAATGCAATGACCAAATTCTTTCAAGTCCACGTGTACACTTTGCTTGCCCTATGTTTCTCTATTAAATGTGTTTGTTCATTGTCTTCTTGCAAACAATAGGCCGATATACATTTACTCAGGACTCACGAAAGGGTGCTTTGATAAGACATTAACGATATTACACAATGAGGGCACTAAATATGTATAGACACAGCATTCCCTGTT
This sequence comes from Dreissena rostriformis, assembly GCA_007657795.1. Lineage (NCBI taxonomy): Eukaryota > Metazoa > Mollusca > Bivalvia > Myida > Dreissenidae > Dreissena > Dreissena rostriformis. The sequence continues at coordinate 10,925 of VMBQ01010074.1, read as the reverse complement.
CCATATACGTCAGTGCCTAGCCAAGTAATGTGTTACTCGCGTGATACTTCCGTGATTCTTCCGTGATTTTTTCGTGATTCTTCCGCTCTATCCGTCCCAGCTTTACATGGAACGGTTGTTTACGGTCTGTAACACGCATACTATAACGATTAAATACAGTTTTGCAGACACATTCAGCGAAGATGCCATGAGATGTAACATGATAAACGCGTATGTCACGTTTGTGCAGTGAGAATACAACACACATTTACTGACACAAAGGGTACACTCTTATTTGTGAGAATGTAAAAGTGTATCTGACAACACCAATAAGGTTGGTGTTATATACAATATTAATGTTGCATTTGCATTATCCAACACAAGCTAGCATTCAGCAGAGGACCAAATACTTGGCTAATTTAATTTGTGTAAGTCATAATGATGGACAAAACTAATATTTATTCATATTTATTATCAACTCATAATTTGCTTGTTTTCATTTATTTCTGAACTGAAAATAAAAAGGTAATTTTAAAAATCAAAAACTAGTAAACATTATCCAAACACAGAATATAATACGTGTTAACTCGGCATTGAAGGGATGAAATCTCATTCTAACTAACTTGTCTTTTTTATTATGACATTATTTCGGTAAGCTTCTTCTGCTTCACAGCACTGTCTGTTAAACCAGTCGTCATCCTGTGGGCTATTGTTCTTCCTGGCCTTTAGCGTTCGTCGTTGGTCAGCCAGGTCAAGTATTTCGTCACTGATCCACGGAGCTTTCTTTGACCACTTGAAGCCAATTACTTCATCAGCTGTCCTCTTTATCGTGTCGTTTACGACCTCCAGTGCTTCATCAAAGTTTGCTTCGACGACCACATCGCCGAGAGCTTCGAAACGGTTCTTGGGTTCAATCTCAGACCTCTCTCTTACCTCAGGTATTCTAAGTCGTTCAACGTCCACCCTCCTTGTGAGCGATCTATTTTGAACATTGAATCTTAGTCTGAAATTGTCCATCACTAGGTTGTGATTGTTGTACACATTCGGCACTGTTGCACTTGGGAAGCTGTGTGCATTATTGATACAGCTACGCCATCTCCGGTAAATCATGATGAAATCGATCACTTGGGGCGTTCGGTCTCCAGGTGAGCTCCATGTCCATTTTCTTGAATTCTTATGGCTGAACTAGGTGTTTATGATGTTCAGTTTGTTTAGCCTGCAGAAATGAAGGAGTCGCTCACCTCTTTCATTCACTGTGCCTTCCCCAAAGTGCCCCAATGCCCCATCCAATGTGTCGCAGTCAGCGTCGACTTGCGCGTTGAAGTCTCCCATTATGGTCTTCCAAAAAGTCAAAATGATCAAAAAAGAAGTCAAGTTGAATGAAAGGTGCAACAACATAGAGACAATGACTATAACCTGCTAACAAATGATGCCGACATTCTCAAGCGATGGCACGAATACGGCAAAGATCTTTACAATACACAGATTGAAAAGGATGAAGGGTCTCTTGATCATTTATGGCCGAACTGTAAGAGAGAGGAACACGAATCAGACAAATTTGAAAGCGAAATCCGAGAAGCTATTGCAAAAATCAAGACAAGGAAAGCACCTGGAATTGATGGCATAAAAGGTGAGTTAATAAAAACACGGCAGAGAAACGGTGGTCCAGATAATGTACAAGATCTGCAGAAAGATATGGACTACCGGTGTATTCCCGATGATTTGGACCAAGTCACTTGTAATTACCATCCCCAAAACGGGCGACTCAACCAGATGCGAGAACTACTGCACGATTAGCCGTATTTGCCACGCAAGCAAGATCATGTTGGAAATTATCAGGAGCCGGATGATTAACTCGATCGAAACGCAAATGGCGGAAGAACAAGCCGGATTCAGGTCAAGACGAGGCACACTTGAACAGATCTTCTCACTCAGACTTATAGCGGAAAAGAACCTCTCACTACAGGACAGAGAGCTTTACTTGATCCTCATTGATTTCAAGAAAGCCTTTGATCGAGTGTGGCACCAAGGCCTATTGAGAGTGTTACACCACTACGGCATCCATCCAAAGCTGATCGGTCTGATGGAGAACCTATACAAGAGAACGCAGAGCGCCATACGAGTCGGAAGAGATGTGACAGATTGGATTCACCAAGCAATCGGTGTTCGACAGGGCTGCATCTTGTCACCGGATCTCTTCAATATCTATCTGAAGCACATCATGCGGGAGGCGCTTGAAGGACTGGAAGATAATGGATCTTGTGTGAATGGCAGAACGATTAACAACCTACGTTTTGCTGACGACATCGGTCTCATCGCTGAACTTCGCAGTCACGCACGGCTCCTCCTGGATAGAGTGGATAGCGTAAGCTCAAGGTACGGGCAAGAGATAAGCGACACCAAAACCTAGTGGATGCTACTGAGTTCGAAATCTGAGCAAACAGTGAAGAAGAGTGTAGAAGAGGGAATGCTGCTCAAAGAAAAGGAACTACAACATACAGACAGCTTCAAGTATCTCCGATCGACTTTTACCACAACATGTGACAGCGCGAAAGACATGAGAGTTAGAGTGAGAACACCCATAGCGTTGAGCTCATTGAGCGACTTGGACAATATGTGAAAGAACAAAATTATTAATCAGAAAACCAAAATGAGACTGTACAATGCCCTCATAGTCTCGATTGCCATGTACGGATGTAAAACTTTGACTCTTAAGACTTGCTGAAGAAAGGCAACTGGTAGTGTTCGAGATTGCATCACTCCGAAAGATACTTGGAGTTCGCATCATGGACAAGATGAGAAATGATTACATCAGGAAGACACTCAACCAGAACGAAACCATAGTGCAAAGAGTACATGTCCGTCAACATAAGTGGCTCGGTCATGTATTCCGTATAGACAAGAACAGTATTGCAAACATGACACTACACGGAAGAGTGGATGGGACAACTAAGAAGGGACGCCCAAGAACAACATGGGTGTCGGCAGCATTGTCAATGATAGATGAGGGTCCGCAAATCCGAACATAGGCGGCCCAAGACAGAGACCGATGGCGTTTATTGTCGAATCGTGTGAGAGCCCACGTCGACATGCCATAGCACTGAGATATGGCGAAGAAGAAAAATAATTATAACATTATTGCACTCTATTCATGTCGATTTGAGTTTATTTCAATATCCATCATTATGTCTGCGATCTCGGTGTTTTGATATTGGCAATATTATTGCATTCGTGCAAACAAGAACATTTTAATGTCAGATACCAATCACAAAGTTAAAGTAAAAAAAAGTTAAAGTTGCGGTTTATAGTCTGCTTCGATATGCATCTTCAGCCGACTTCGACATTAACCCCCCGATCACTGGGATTTAAGTCGTCCGTTTACATAACCACACGTAATCACAACAAGAAGCGTCTAGACAACGTCACAATGTTTAAAGATCGATGACTGTAGTGCTGCTGTTTCGCATGGGTATTCGTTGACAATGCTCTATTTTCTATATTATGACAATATTAATTTCACTAAGGCATCGTTTGGGTTTGGGAATTGTATTTTATTGCGAAATAGCGTGATAATGTATCATTTTATGTTGCAATTTAATTTGCATTCGACACTTGCCCCGTTGTTTTCATTTTTTGTCACTTTTAATGTGTTTTTTTATAGACAATAACGTTTTGGTTGTTGGTTGTTTTAAACAAACCATCATATATCAACGAAAATATATGTGCAGCAAATGTCTAACTACTTATAAAATATGCCAATGGCATTTCCATTTGTGAATTGCTTTGCAAACACTATATTGCATATAAGACTGTTCTAGTTCGTCTATTAACTACCCTTTCGATTTGACATCACTGAATAAATCAGAAATACTCTTTTCCAAATCCTTTAATGTTCCATTTAACCTTTTATACGTTAAACTAACTTGTATATTCATGCTTAGGGACTTTTAGTTAAGAACAAATTTCCCTATTGTCACGTTTTGTGATAAATACTGGGCTAAGTAATACGTTTAAACTGTTTTAAACCCCTTACTTATAATGCGTTACATTGACCGTTCGAAGACGTTGACCCCAGTCTTGAGCAATTTTATGTTTATTTTTTTTAGTACGTGTGTTGTTGTATGCATTGTCCTAATCACAATTGATCAATTATCTTTAATAAATGGCAAGCGATTGTTTACAAGAATGTTTTCCATGAAAATGTGTCTGAGGTTTCATTGTTCATTGTTTATCGACTTATGACTGTTGGCTCAACATATACACATGTTTGTTGATTTAGGTATCTAATTATTGTTTCTTGGTAGTCAAAGGAGCTTGTGTTAAGAGCTGTGATGTAATATTGTTAAATAATGTTTTCATTTTATGTTTATGGGAAATTGCAAATCCAAGAGTAATACGTGCATTAAACATGTTTAATAGTTAAAATGAATACAACGAATCTACTGGAATAAGGTAAATATACGGCCTTTGTTTCTATTTCCTGTTATTATTTAATATTTTCTAAAGCATTTTTATAGATAAATAAGCGTTTGTTTGATGGAAATTAAATGTATTTTGTTTCTTATCTAATTTATTCAATTGTGTTAGTCAGTGTGGTTTAAATAAACAATTGAATGTGCTTCAAGAGTATGAAAAAACACTTTCAGAAGGAAATGAAATGTTGTCCAAGGTTGATAAATATCAACTGACGTTAAAATAAATGCTGTCAAGTGCAAAATAATTGTGCAGCTGCAGCGTTTTCGTGCAGCTATGCTGTTTTTTTGTACTTGTAACGACAAAACATCTAGTGGTTTGTCACGGTAGTGTAGACAAGGTTATGTTAATACTAGTTTACAGTGAATTATCTTAAAATGCATATTTATATTCACTAGTGCCACACTTTTGCATGAATTTTACACTGTTTACTGCGGCCAGATATTAAAGTCGGTATGAGCATGCAATATATTCACGATCTAAAATTGAAATCAGTTAAGCCAATAATTATTAGGACCGTTTAATTGTAATACTTTAAATATTTCTCTTCAAACGTATAACAATGCACATATTTCCAATAATCTAAAATATTAAAGCCTGGCGAATGTGTTTTCGTTATTTTTGATAAGGAATATACTGTATTGGCAAATTAATATCTTTGAGTTATATCTCTAGGAGACATGAACCACCAGTTCGATCGATTCTACCCTGACTCCCTGTGTTGATATGTGCCTTTATGAAGTACACTTGTAATTTACTTATGTTTGAGCCAAAAATGGTATATTTGCACTTAAAGCTTGAGTTATATCTCTAGGAGACATGAACCACCAGTTCAATCGATTCTACCCTGACTCCCTGTGTTGATATGTGCCTTTATGAAGTACACTTGTAATTTACTTATATTTGAGCCCAAAATGGTATATTTGCACTTACAGCTAACTAAGTATACTTTTATCTGTATAATAAATTGAATTTGCTTTACCATATCAACGCAAGCGGCAAAATGTCCTTCCAGCAATTCTATCATTAACTGATTTTAGTGCAGATAAAATTTGTTACTCTCGTCTGGAACAGAACTTTAATGTTTTTCTACGTATCCAAAGTAACAAATTGTTTATAGCGTGCCGTTGTTGTTTATGCATATGTAATACTAAATAATTTATTAACAAACAATAACATGCTTTGAAAAAAGAAAATCGATATATCTTCTGAATCTTCTCACGTGCTGTGTGTTTATGAAAACAAGAAAGTAACAACGCAAATAGTAAACTGACTGTGCGAGCAAAAAACACTCACTATAGATAAGTTATTTACATACGTAATGCAAAATATGATAAAATGTCCGGAATCTCAGACTGCCAGCCGTGCGTCCATGACAACCGCGACCTTGTGGCACTCACGCGGTGCTCAGAATATATTTGCATCGCTCTGGGAAAACGGAGCTTAATGCATGTGCGTAAAGTATCGTCCCAGATTAGCCTGTGTAGTCCACAAAGGCTTATCAGGAACGAAACTTTCCGCTTAAGCTGGAATTTCGCTGGATTTTCCTAGGAAGAGACTTCATTTAAAGGAAAAATACCATAAAGCGGAAAGTGTCGTCCCTGATTGATCTATAGCAGTGTATACTCCTCATGTCTGCCTTTTCTGGCTTCCGCTCACCAAACATGTCGTGTTCCCGAAGAAAAATACTAATGTCGGGCCGCCATCTGTGTTGACGTTTTCATTTGCACTTGACCTAGTTATTTCCATTTTAGTTTTCACATCGATTTCCACACTTTGCTATACTTTTCATACAAAGTTCCGTCTCGATACGAAACCGTTGATACTTTGCTTTCAGAAGCCTGTATAAATGTCTGATAACCTAGCTTTAAAACATTTGAATACTAGATTTGTACGGAACGCAAAAATTACACAGCCTTGGCTTATGTCGTTTACACTCCATTCTCGTATATGCACACTTGTGTGTACGCGTGTGTGTGTATGCGTGTGCTTGTATGTGCGTATGTCTACACGGTATGTGTATATGTATATACAGTCAAACCTGTCCCAGAGACCACCTTTTAATAGAGACCACCTGTCCAAAAAGACCACAACGATTTCCTCCCAATCCTTTCAATTCCTATCAATCGACCCTGCGAATAAAGACCACCTGTGAACAAAGACCACAACGACCAAACCCCTTGAGTGGTCTTTATTGACAGGTTAGACTGTGTGTGTTCATGTGTGTGTACGCGTTGTGTGTGTATGCGTGTGCTTGTATGTGCGTATGTCTACGCGGTATGTGTGTATATGTATATATATATGGTTGTTTATCTATAGTCTACATGTCAACCGCTATAAAAAATATGCTTTCACAAAATAATATATGCGTACAATACCCTTATAGCATACTTAGGGTACCTCAACCTTCAAAATGGTTCTTATAGCACATACTTATTTAAGCGAAAAGCTCATTTACACAATAACCTCTTACACTTTGATTTTCATCTTTATAACCTTTTCATCGGCATGGTGACATTTTTCAGAATGAAGGACTTGAATTATTTCTTCCGTTTAAATCCTTGTTATTATAATTGTACGGTACATTTTGATATTATATGCCATTATAAATAATTATTTGTGAACTAAAATATCAAAGCAAATGATAAACTCTAGCAACTCGCATACTGTTCCAGAAGGACTAACTAGCACATATTGTTTATGACAATCACACTTCAATAAATGAGCCATGGACCTGACAGGACGATTTGTAAAGGTTATCGCTTAGGTATTTTGGTTAAAATTGCTTTCATTTTTTATACAAAAAGTATGTGTTAAACTGAAATGTCTAAGTGGAGGTAATTATGGAATATTCTGGCCTACATAGACAAACTCGATACGTGTTGACTACACTGACCATTTTATGTTAATGGTTGGTGTTCTGTTGTAACACTATAACCTATTCACTTGACAAGAATATGTATTATTTCGGAGCGACTAATTGTAAAAGATGGCATACGCTGTTTTGAAGCAAATAACATAGTTATAAATGTATTATGGTTGATCAACAAGACACATTACTTACTAACAGTATGATGGGATGTCGAACAAACGTTACAATATAACGTTACAGGTCTTCATATTAATTTTTGTAAAGGACTAAAATGAGCTCTGTTGTGCTATATGGCAATCCTGTTTAATAATACAAATAAAACTAGAAATGGCGCGGCAGAGGCCGACGCGTATCCNCGAAAAAAAAAAAAAAAAAAAAAAAATCCCTACCTTCCGACCCTGTTTTTTTTCCAAGGAGACCGGAAACGGACCTATTTTTTTTTTGGCCTAACAACAAAACATCTCGTGGTTTGTCACGGTAGTCTAGACAAGGTTATGTTAATACGTGTTTACAGTGAATTATCTTAAAATGCATATTTATATTCACTAGTGCCACACTTTTGGATGAATTTTGCACTGTTAACTGCGGCCAGATATTAAAGTCGGTATGAGCATGCAATATATTCACGATCTAAAATTGAAATAAGTTAAACCAATAATTATTACGACCGTTTAATTGTAATACTTTAAATTAATTCTCTTCAAACGTAAAACAATGCACATATTTACCATAGTCTAAAATATTAAAGCCTACAGAAGGTGTTTTCGTAATTTTTGATAGGGAACTTACTTTATTGGCAAATTTTTATCTTTGAGTAATATCTCTAGGAGACATGAATAACCAGTTCGATCGATTCTACCCTGACTCCCTTTGTTGATATGTGCCTTTATGAAGAACACTTGTAATTTACTTATGTTTGAGCCCAAAATGGTATATTTGCACTTAAAGCTAACTAAGTATACTTTTATCTGTATAATGAATTGAATTTGCTTTACCGTATAAACGCAAGCGACAAAAGGTCCTTCCAGCAATTCTATCATTAACTGATTTAAGTGCAGATAAAATTGGTTACTCTCGTCTGGAACAGAACTTTAATGTTTTTCTACGTATCCAAAATAACAAATCGTTTATAGCGTGCCGTTGTTGTTTATGCATATGTAATGCTAAATAATTTATAAACAACCAATAAAATGCTTTGAAAAAAGAGAATCGATATATCTTCTGAATCTTCTCACGTGCTGTGTGTTTATCAAAAAAAGAAAGTAACAACGCAAATAATAAACAGTCTGTACGAACAAAACTAAACCTCACTGTAGATAAGTTATTTACATACGTCCTTGACAACCGTGACCTTGTGGCACTCACGCGGTGCTCAGAATATGTGTGACTCGCTCTGGGAAAACAGAGCTTAATGCATATATGAAAAGTATCGTCCCAGATATGCCTGTGCGGTCCACAAAGGCTTTTCATGGACTACACTTTCCGCTTAAACTGGATTTTCGCTTGGAAGATACTTCATTAAAAGGGGGAAAAACATAAAATCGGACCGCACAGGCAAATCTGGGACGAAACTTTACGCACATGCATTAGGCCCCGTTTTCGCGGCTCATATGCATTTTTTGGCATGTTTTTGTTTAAACATAATTTCATCTATTTAAAGAAAATGCTTTGATTGTGTTATACAAATACAAGTTTGGCAACGTCAATAACAATTTTAAACACGCGTGAGTCTTATTAAACACGTGAAACAGCAGTTGTTTGCTCTTGTTTACACTAAATTGAAAACTTAGGTGAGTTCTTTTGTGCCACATTATCTTTCAACTCATGTTTAATAAAACCAAGAAAATGAACACATATTCCAAGGCGATATTGCAGACAAATTAATGAACCTAAGTGTATGCTATCATTCCATTTAAATAGATATTTAATCACCACGTTATTTGGCAAACACGTTGGTTGGGAAAGCTGTTTTCAGTAACGCAGTCTTTTTATTTCGTTATTTTAAGTGCATCTAGTAACAAACACATTTGTATCAATAAGTACATTGTCATTAAAAGTGCACAGTCCTTGACAAACTTGCATTTTGAAATAAAAATGTCTAGTTTTACTCGATATGCACTTTCATAATTGTATTATATTAAACTATTGTAAACGCGGATAACGTTTATATTGCGTGAGAACGGGGCGTATAATTAAACTTCGCGTGAACACTCAAACCTAGACGATTCATTATTTTGCTTATGTGATAAAAATCACGTAGTGTCCGAGTTTATCAGCAATCTTTCGCGCGTTCGTTTATAAGAGGATAGATGTACAACTTTATCAACCATATAGTTTAAGAATCTGCCCACTCACTCCATATTTATGATATCATAAAATGTGTCAAAGACGTATTCCCCCTTTTAAGGTTATCATAGCGCAACGTGCTCATGCTGACTTTTTGTGATCGTGTGTTGTCCGCCGTCCGTCCGTCGTCAACATTTTTCTCACGGACGAGATTAGAAGTCATATTTATTATTGAATGTTCATTTCACTTTGTCAGACCATTTGTCTCAATGAAAGATATCATGCCCGAGCTCGAAACAAGGTAATATTGGGGCAAACGCAAAGTAATTTTTTAATTGAACAAAAAGCATTCTGCAATCTTTAAAAGTCACATTTTGGAAAACACCATTACGACTTTTGAAAACATTTGTCTTCATGATATCGCAATGTCTTGACCAATTTTATCTTAACATATATAATAATAGCCGCGAGACATGGCGGAACAGATTTCCATATATATTTTTACACAAATATCTTGTGAAACTCTAGAAGTCACATGTGTTGCTAAATCAATAATAAACGTGGTCACAACATTTGTCTCAATGAGATCTCGACCAAAATCGATAATGGTTCTTGCGTTGAAAAATACATCGCCGCCATTGGTTAGGAAGTATTCTCTACATGTATATCTAAATTAAAAAAAGGTCAGTCTTGTTGTTATTTCATCAAGCATGAAATTTGAAAATTAAAAACATATAAGTTTCAATATTATGTTCAACTTTACAATACTACAAACCTTCCGTTACTTTATTAATGCGCACAATAATCACATGCAGTCGATAAACTAGTTTAAGTATCATTGTGTTTAACATACATTCCATTTATGTTCTCTTGAATCATTTTCTGTGGCTCTGATGTGCACACTTTTGTGCCTTTTCTCGTTCATATTATGTCGTTTACAGTTGAATATTTATTTTCCGTCTCATAAAAAGCTAAACACAATTAACTATCTAATGCAATGACCAAATAGGCTCTGTTCTTTCAAGTCCACGTGGTCAGTTTGCTTGCCCTATGTTTCCCTATTAAATGTATCTGTGCATTGTCTTCTTGCAAACAATATGCCGGTATACATATACTCACGAACAGGTAAGTGCTACGATAAGACATTAACGATAGTACGTAATGTTGGTACTTTCTAGACACAGCAATCTCTGTTTCATGTACGTCAGTGCCTAGCCAACGAATGTGTTACTCGCGTGATTTTTCCATGATTCTTCCGCTATGTCTGTCCCAGCTTTACCTGGAACGGTTGTTTACGGTCTGCAACATGCATACT
>VMBQ01010073.1:16679-27698 GCA_007657795.1 Dreissena rostriformis | reverse complement strand
GCTATGGCGCATGATCGGGGTCGAACTGTTACGGGCCATGCGTAGCCGGTTACTATGTATATTGAAGGGAGAATACGCGGGGTGGTCGGATATCCTGTGTTGTTGCTGATGATGGCGTTGTTACTCGAATGTAAGTTTTCAATTCTTTTAACAATTTCAAGTAGAAAAGCGATATGATAACATATCGTAATGTGATACTTGTAAAGAGATTTACCGATAACTAGGTCTTCTGGGTTGGACTTTAAATATTTTAATTTGAAATTTCGACTGACCTTGATAGATAACAATTGCATGTATGAACTTAATGAGAACATTGGATATTATATCTGTTCAATATCACGCTATCTGATGTCATAATTCAGTACGTTTACATCAACTTAATGAGAATAGAAAAGTTAAACAGTTACATATTTATTTTACTAGAACAGTGGCGTCCGCATATTAAAAGTTTCCATGAAAACGTAGCATTTAGATGCGGAAATAGCTACACAAATGGTAAGTCCTTTTGAGTACGTTCGGTTTTGTTACATACGTTTATTGAAAAAAAAAGCTACATTAACGTAAAGTAACATGACAATTTCATAACTGTTTAATATTCATATATCATGTACCAAGATAATAAACATAACTTAATACTAGCAAATATATTATACATAATTAACCTGCAAGATATAATAGCATTTTTTTTCGAATATGCAATTCACAAATCAAATCAGTTAAACTAATAAGGGGGGAAGGAAGGGTTAAAACAAACGTCCGCTCCGGATAAATACTAACTAACGACTGAAATGGCGCCAAAAGGGGCGGACTATCATAATCGAGATTTCGCAACCGGGAAAGAGTGGCCTCCCTTAATAATTATTTAACTTTATTTAAATTAGTAAAATTGAACAAACTGGTCAAACTATTACTTTTTTACGCGACTTCATTTTGCGATTAAATTCCGTATGTCAGAAGGTGTCTGCATTTTAAATGGCTCACGACAACTATCCGAATGCCACAGTTCTAAATTAACGTAAATATTTATAAGCGTTAAAGTTAGTATTCATGCAAATGTTAAGATCTGTGTTCGATTAATATTGATATATACGCATATAATTAAGCATTGATTAAGCCCCCGTCATTATGAAACGTCCTAATCATAAATATTTTATACAATGTTTTTGTTGTTTCTGCATAACTGAACGGTTCTTTCAGTCCACGTTAAAAAGAGAACAAACGGCAGTTTAATAACTGTGAAAAAATACAACAAGAAATACTAGAATCTCTGAAGTGTCTTTTTAGTAAAGTAAACATGTCTGTATGACATTTACGGTTTCAATTACGATTCATAATGAATTAAGATACGAATTGCCATATACAATTCCAGTGTCTGTTCTTAAGGTGTTATGCATGGCAAACACACAATCCGAACTACGTTTTGGATTCGTTCGATGCTTTTAACAAATATGTTACTGTTAAAAAACCACCACGTCCATATTGCTGTCCTTAATTTTTCGTCACCGAAATGACGTCACATGTAACAATATAGGCCTTAAATTGAATGCATGAGTCATATCAAGCGCCACTCTGTTAGTATATACTTACAAGCATCCGAAGTCTACTCAGTCTATAGCTAGCGCTCACCACATGCACGCGCACCATCAAGTTTCCTGATAATATATTTATTATGGATGTATTATAAACNTGCGTTATTAAGTGATGAACATTTATTCCCTCGGACAATTGAAGCTTCCATCCATGCAAATGGCGGCATATTTTAATACTGTGATTGACTTCATATTTCGTTTTGTTCTGGCAATTTATTGAGATTTTTTAAAATTGTTTAACCTTTCCAGAAGATGTCAAACTGAATATACCAGATGATGCCAAGATGAACATGAAGAAAGTTCAAAGTTGCAACCAGAAACTTCGACATGGTGAATCTAGGGCCATTTGATCGGGTAAGTTAATAGTAGTTTTGATTCTTATTTCATACACGGTTGAATCTGATAGATGGAATTGGTTAAGTCTACATTTCATGATGAGCCCGTGTACTTCAAAAACAAACAATGGCAAAAAAGTAGCGATCTTATGTGTTGTCAAATATACATATTGACTTGATCTCGCAGCTATACAATTTAAGCAATAAATTTAATGTATCAAGTCACGTCTAATAAACAGTGGTCGATTCTAACACCGAATCACCACCAGATTTCTATTATTATAGCCGAATTCAGCCCTCCATCCGACACTGTTATGTTCTCTTATCCTTTTTTTCTAAAACATGTTTCCTCGTAACTTTTTCAGGACAATTTTTCGTCATTACTTCTCCCGGAACCTTGGAGTCAAGGGTATTATGCCGCCAGATCAACTGGCAATGGAAATTGCTTGTTCAACTCATGTTCAATAGCCCTTTGTGGTAAGTGGTAGTGAAAAGATGCCCTTTAAGGACCACAAAGGTGTGTATGATAAAACTGCAATACTGCTGCAGCTTCTGGAGTTTCACTTCTTTATATTGTTTTGTTTTTACTGAACTGCTATTAATTCATGTATTAGACCAGTAACAGTCTTCATGATAAGTACGCGTCCGAACGACATAGTCTAGTAGATTTTGTCTCCGTCGAGTTCAAAATACATGAGAGTAGCCCGACGGTCGTTCACATTTTAGGCCTACTACTGTTTTTTAGTCGACACCAGCGCTGAATGAGTTAAGCGACTGCACATGGAGCAAAACTTACCACAATTAAAACCCAAGTAGATTCTTTTCATCGATTCCTATTGTTTATAGCAACTTTGCGGCAGTGTGGAGACATCTGTTTCTTTTTTTCTATACTAAGGGGAACAACTTTTACTGCCTGATCCACATTTATTTATCACCGCATTGTAAAGATATGGTAAGTTTTTTAACAGATTTAAATCAAACTGTTCCCGATGTGTTTTAGTATTAAAAAAGGTACTTCATATAATTTCAAGTCAAATTAAGCTAAATTTGTCAGCAAAATAACATTCCTATAGATCTGCATCGTAAACGTCTGCCGCTTTCAGCAAAATCATGACATTATTGAAGGCTGGACAACTATCCAATGAAGATCTTGATTAATGTTTTTGTATTGGCAAGAACAAAATTAAATTTCACCATGCATCATTTAGTGATAAGCATGATAAACATGTTTCAGGCAATGAGTCATTGGCAGCAAGTCTCCGACATGCGGTAAGTGAAGAACTACAAAACAATCCATCGAGGTACAACCAAGATCACCCTTTAATTCGAAAAGTTGTGCAGAAACAGGCTGACGCTGTCACAGTATTCCAAACTGTTCTTTCGAATACTGATGACGAATATGTTCATGTAACACTTGAAAATATAGCTGACCTCATACAATCAGAAGGCTTAAGAACTAGAGAGGACAAGCGCTGGTCTTCAATTCTGCATGTCATGGCTCTAAGCACAGTTTTAGGAAGAACCATACAATCGCTGTACCCAGATATACCGTGGAACTACAGAGAATTGTATCACAGCAATATCAGCCCTGCTGGTGAGCAATCATTTTTCTCACCACAAATCTGTGATGCAAGTTCTACGCCAATTGTTTTGCTTTGGACCCGCGACGGTGATTTAAGTCAAACTGATCATATGTTCACGGCAAACCACGTTGTACCCATATTTGAGACAGAAGTCATGCAAGATGTTAGTAATATCGTGCACTTTGGCCTCAAAACCTCCCAGATATCACGATTAAGCCTTCATGTTTCCAAACAATTTCCGGAGGGGGGCATGCCCCAGGACCCCCCTAGTAGCTTCGCGCCTTCGGCGCTCGCAGGCCTCCGGCACTTAGAAAAGACCACTTTGAAAAGTCCGACGACGGCCCTGTATTACCAGGTAGTCAATCTTTAGCATACAAATCGACATACTTAATATTTCGTATCATGCTACTCGCTATTTGTTAGATTATATATTACAATTCTAGCTGGACGAATTTTCAATGACGTCATCATAATTATCAAAACAAAACATAATATGTATTGATAGTTTGTGCTAATCTAAGGGGTCTCTTAATATTCAAACAGCAAATGATATCAGTTTGAATGTACACCCCATGTCTTTCAAAATAATATTGTTTTAGCCAGTATTTCCAGCAGCAATATTTAAGTATCTAGCTGAACTTGTTACTTATTACGGCGACACGTTCACACTGAACTCCGGCATTTAAACGTGCAGGAATGTCTTTTAAAATATATTATGCAAAGTTCCGATTATCAAAATTTAAAAGCGACTGAGTTAAGCAGAAATACTGACAATGCTTTTAATTCAACCAGCATTCCATTCACACACCACCCAATTAGTACATACAAACGCCATGGTTTTGTTTCAAATCGTTCCGGAACAGTAATGATAAAGATGATGTTGTATGATGACATCATAAATTATTACGCGTACTATTAAAACGTAATACGTAGTACATTTGTATTCATCATTTTCATTTTATTTAAAAACCATTTAAGTTATTGTGTATTTAAATTGATTTAAAGGAATATTACTCTAGTCAAAAATGATATGTATCAGTCTCGTTTCTTGCACTATTTTGTTTTACACTTGAAGCTCTGCATCCTTAACGATACAACATAGCCCAAGCCACTCGACTGATACATACTATTAAAACAATTGACTAGCGTAATAGTCCATTAAATTGTGTTGTCATATTAGAACATGATGCAAAGAACCATATATCAGAGAGATAACCCTGTGAACAGTTTAGACGAGACTGCTGTCGATTCCAACATAGCTTCTAGATCTACAAGGAACGAAGAATCTAACATGTCTGACATCGAAGTTACAGAAAGTGACATTGACGAAATTGAAGATATTACAACGGCAATTACAATGTGTAGAAAGTATAAAGTTGTGTACACAAATTTGAATATCCACGATGTGTCGAGTATGCGAATGTTGCTGAAACGCAGTCTTCTTTGTGAAGGAACAACACGGGCAGATGTAAGTAGATACTGTTTTGTAATTATGATTGTGAATGTAGCATCTTTACAAAGTACAAATAGCTGAAATGGCAAAAGTTCTGATGGAAGCGGTACGTTTATTTCTCTGAAAATTGTGATTGTAATAAAAACATATATTAGTTTATGTTCGAAAGCGCTTGGTACTAATTGACAATTTACTTTACAGAACGCTTATTTCGAACGTTAAGTATTACATCGATTCACACGAGATGCATAACATTATATCGAATATACAATATATGCGATTAATATACCAAACTTGTTAACCGATTTAAATGCGGTAGTTTTTGGTATTTTGAAACGTCGGTTTAAATTATAAACGATTAATTTAACTTTAACATTAAACAAACATTTCTAGTCTTGGACTTAAAACAGAACATTTTTTATCACAGGCCAAAGTCTTTCTACTTCTCGCAGGTCAGCTTATCTACCAACTTGACGAGATATTCATTGAATATATTTGGAAGACTTTGTTAACATGTTTAACGTAACTATATCCGAAATGTTGCGGAACCATTAGGTATCTACTACATCAACTTCATTTTCAGGGGAATCACGACCGAGGGAATCAGGTTTTAAAATGTGTCTCATTTGACCAAGATTGCTTCCACGATGTCCGAAAGGTGTGTGCGGACGTCCGCCAAACGAAATGGAAATCCGAATATGTTCCCGAACTTGCTGACCTACCTGCAGACAAATACGTGTCGGTATATGAAGGAAAATTGTTCACAGATTCTGATAGAAGGGAGCTTTTGAAAGTTTTAGGGAGCATGAACGGGGTTGACCACGAGGTATTGGAGGAACTATCCGTCCACGATGTGGTATTACTTGGTAGCACACAGGACGGTCTTTACCTAGAAAAAGGATTTCAGGTATTTGACAAGGGTGTTACTGATGTGAATGCAAGTGATGTTGACATTCTCTATGTGTATGGAGGTATTAACGTTATCAAAGAGTCTATTGGCAATCGAAATGGTCTTTGGCTCATCCCGAGAGAAACGCAATATCCAGGCTACTTCAAAATGCAAATCATGGCAAAGTCCTTTGAGAAACACGAACTATTTTATCTTAAGAACACCCACGTAAAGATGAAACTGTTGTTTGAGTTGGGTATATGCCAGCATTTCGTTGTCGCGTCGAGTTTAATTGATGTTTTTAACTCGGCATCAATAGTCGGGAATAGTGAAGATGAACACGGAATTCTTTACATCGATAATGTTGCTGCTTTGCGAATGTTTGAATGGCCTGACATTGCACACGAATTCACAAATAGAGACAGGCAACATGGATGGCCAGCTCCGTCATTGATCGAACATGTGACCAGTAGAGGTTGCGGGTTTGTTGCTAAGGGTCACAACGAGAGTGAAGAGTTTGAGTATCAGTGGAGGATATCCTTCGCAGAGTCGGAGAAAATATTGTCAAGATCTTTAAACCCAGCACAAATCCGAGCATACCTCTTCTTTAAAACCTTATTTAAAACACACCTCGAAGATGAAGATGAGCCAGGAGGTTTATCAAGCTACATGATGAAAACCATCCTGTTCTGGACCATTGAGTCGGTGGATGGACGGATATGGGCAGACGAGAACATGTTGAACTGTGTAGAAATACTACTTGACAGACTTGCCATGTCTCTAGATCGCGGAGTCATATCAAGCTTCTTTGCGCCAACACTAAACCTCATTGGCAGCCTCGATAGGGAGAAGGGATCAATTCTTGCGAACAAAGTGAGAAGCCTTACTCGAGACCTGTTTTCGTCGATTGTTACCTGCGTGGAAAGCCCGACATTTAACGGAATGTGTAATACCGGTATACCACTTCAACAAATGTACAAGTTGCAAGATCCCACAGAATTCGGAGCGTTGTTAAGCATGATACACTTTACATCATATCTCTATCTTAGACTTCAAGTACTAATGTACCAGCAAAAGATATCCGTAAGCGCGCTGAACTCTGCTTTGGAGCAGTCATGTAGAAGTGTGTGTTCTGTTATCGCACCAAAAGCAGTTTGGTATCTGTTAGAATCCATCAAACTACAACCCAACACGTCCTGGTTTTCAATCCGTAAGGACTCAGATGAAAGTTATACCCTTGATGTATCCGCCATGAGAAGACACGTTGTGGATTTCTGGCGGAGTGCAAACTACAGCGGCCTGTTTACGAGCGTTATTACAGACCAGGAGATTATCGCCGGCGATGCTGTACATGCTATACCAGAGTTTGATGAGTTTATTGAGTGGGTGAACACCACGTGTCTCTGGTCAGGGGCACACCCAGTCAACCGTCATACAGAGAAATACCCGCCTAACCTCGACTGAAATGTTAAATTTGGCGCGCTACCAGACAACGGTCACACAGAGAAATACCCGCCTAACCTCGACTGAAATGTTATATTTTGCGGGCTACCAGTGAACGGTCACACAGAGAAATACCCGCCTAACCTCGACTGAAATGTTATATTTGGCGCGCTACCAGTCAACGGTCACACAGAGAAATACCCGCCTAACCTAGACTGAAATGTTATATTTGGCGCGCTACAAGTCAACGGTCACACAGAGAAATACCCGCCTAACCTAGACTGAATTTATCATTGGTTTCCTAAAAGTTTTTAAAAACGTACAAATCGTCTGTCTCTCTCGAGGGGGGACATACTTCCAATCTTGTCACAAGTGGTAGTGCGTCCATTTGCTCTAGACATACGAGGTACTTATATTGATCTCCCTGAAAAAGTATTAAGCTGACTACGTTGAACGACATAAAATGAAGTCCGCATTCGGTACTTTAACGGAAACCACTGAGCACTACAGGAATTGATATCAACTCTGCTCGTTATGAGCGGTATACTCGACCGCCGCAGCAGTGTTTTTTTAATTCATTCTCTCTTTAGATTTCCACAGCAGTTTTTATATTCTGATGTTCTTCCAACCTAGAAGTTATTACCCCGTTCTTTAGGTATGCTATGGCATACACCAACTTTGACCTAACAATTTGACTGACTCTTTCATAACCTCATGCTGCGCATTTATTATTTAACCGATTGAAAAAAAGTGTTGTTCTGTTCTGATCTACATTAATAACATAACTTAAGCTTGCCCTATGTTTATGAGCACAACACTGATTTCTATTTAAATACCGTAACTCCAGCTTGTGACAAGCTTAATTTATGTTATTTTAATAGAAAACCGGCGTTGCGCCAACATTCTATATTTTAAAATAGAGGCAATTTACTTATGCCGATGAGTACCACTGAGCAACCGGGCTAGTTTTTTTTTTACCTTTAACCAATACTTTAATGGAGCTATCTAATTTGACTGTTGCTTTGATATATCTGAAAATTAGTTGAAAGGGGAGTAAATAACCATCCTAAAATGTATTAACCCATTACCAAACAATAACGAAATTGTACGAGTGTGATGCACACGAATTTAGAAATAATTGTGAGAAATGAGCATAAGCAATGAGAAAGAACTACATATTTAACTAATAGCAATTTGTAACATTTTTTAGTTTTTGACTTTCTTCACATTATCTCAATATTCATGTTTACTGTAAATATTATTTTTCATTTATCAATCTACATGAACCATGTGAAGATGAGAAACTGTATGTTTCAATTCAACTAAAATTATGTTCTGTTCTCTTCGGTTCTATTAAAACCGCCTAAACCATAACTCGCTCGTTTCGTTAAGCTTGTCAGAAATCACATTTCTTTCAAACTGAACAGTCATAATATTTTATTTCTTTACCAAACGACAATTTTTCTGATTTTACAAAATTGAAAGAGGTTGCATACGACAAACTTTATTGCAATGTAATATGGAGAAGATATTTTGGTAGGGAAGAAATCATAGTGGAAAAAAATATGCTCATTTTGAGCAATTTCTCCTTTTCCACAATTATTTCTTCAACAAACTGGTACACTCTTATTATGTTTAGTAACGGTTCACCATACAATTAAGGAAACTTGTCCATAATAAATACAAAAAGCAATACCATTGGTAAATCGTACAAATGAATTATAAACACTTTTCTGCCTAGCATCTAGAAAAAAGACCTTGGCAAACAACGTAGGCCCAGATGAGACGCCGCAAGATGCGGCAGCTCAACAGGGTTTGCGCTGTTTGCTTCAAGAAATTTCTGTAAGAAATACTATAAGTATAGAAATAAATATACTTGACATCACTTATTTTGGAAATAAAATGATCCTATTTAGAAAGATGGGAGAGTCCATAAATGGGTTAAATAAATCCTCAAATAACTATGTTGCGTTCGATGTATAATCGTTAATCACAAATCCCATAAACTCATTAGTTCCCGAACTCGCTTGTTTGCATATTGCAGAAGACGACATTTATAAACCTTGTGACAAAAGATAAAATTGATCATGATTGACAACTAGGCTTTCACTGGTTAATGATAAATAAAACAGCAGATATAACTTGTAATTCCCCAATTTGCTAGATTTTATTTTAAGTCGTCTGCTGCAAATGTTTACATGTACAAATGGGTTAAACGTTTAAACTTTCCTGTTATACGAAATATGCAGCAGACGCCAATGAAACTGAGGAGCAAAAAGGTTGAAAATATCAATGGAAAACAGTTTATATAATATATTTCATATGGTACGAAAATTTTGGTTAAGAAAAATGTGGGTACGAAAGTTTTGGGTACAAAAAAATTATGCAATATAAAAAATTGGGATACAGTTTGGAAAAAGGTCGGAATCTTGACCACCAAACAGGCTTGGATTTTAATTATGTCAAAATAGTTCGTGATGTTGACAACCTAACTGGCTTGGATTTTAATTATGCCTAAATAGCTCGGGTTCTTGACCCCCAAACTGGCTTGGACTATAATTATGCTGAAATAGCTGGGGGTGTTGACCACCAAACTAGATTAGATTTTAATTATGCTGAAATGGCTCGGGGTCTTAACCAACAAACTGGCTTTTATTTTAATTATGCTGAATAGCTCGGGGTCTTGAACACCAAGCTGGATTTGATTTTAAATATGCTGAAATAGCTCTGTGTTTTGATCACCTAACTGGCTTGGATTTTAATTATGCTGAAATAGCTCGGGGTCTCGACCACCAAACCGGCTTGGATCTTATTTTGCCGAAATAGCTCGGGGTCTGGACCACCAAACTGGCTTGGATTTTCATAATGATGAAATAGCTCAGGGCCTCGACCACTAAATTGGCTTGGATTTTAATTATGCTGAAATGACTGGGGGTCTCGACCACTAAACTGGCTTGGTTTTTAATTATGCTGAAATAGCTCGGGGTCACAACCACCAAACTGGCTTGGATTTTAAGTATGCTGAAATAGCTCGTGAAATGACCGCCGTATTGCTTTTGATTTTTATTATGCTGAAATAGCTTGGGGGTTTTGACAACCAAACTGGCTTGGATTTTAATTTTGCTTAAAAAGCTTGGGTCTTGACCACCAAACTGGCATGGATTTTAATTATGCTGAAAAAGCTCAAAGTCTTGACCACCAAACTGGCTTGGATTTTAGTTATGTCGAAATAGTTCGGGATGTTGACAACCTAACTGGCTTGGATTTTAATTATGCCGAAATAGCTTGGGTTCTTGACCCCCCAACTGGCTTGGACTTTAATAATGCTGAAATAGCTCGGGGTCTTGACAACCAAACTGGCTTGGATTTTAATTGTGCTGAAATAGTTTGGGGTCTCGATCACCAAACTGGCTTGGATTTTACCAGTAATTACATGTATGCTGAAATAACTCGGGGTCTAGACCACCAAACTGGCTTTGATTTTAGTTATGACGAAATAGTTCGGGATGTTGACAACCTAACTGGCTTGGATTTTAATTATGCCGAAATAGCTCGGGTTCTTGACCCCCCAACTGGCTTGGACTTTAATAATGCTGAAATAGCTCGGGGTCTTGACAACCAAACTGGCTTGGATTTAAATTGTGCTGAAATAGTTTGGGGTCTCGATCACCAAACTGGCTTGGATTTTACCAGTAATTACATGTATGCTGAAATAACTCGGGGTCTT
>VMBQ01010073.1:0-13874 GCA_007657795.1 Dreissena rostriformis | reverse complement strand
AGAAATGGTATTCACTTTCTACGACATTAAGATTACAAAATTTACATTGCCTGTTATCCCGAGAAATATTTTGGAATCGACCTCGTTCTATTTCTAATCTATTTGATATTAGGCGAAATTGAGTTACGGTAGTGCCATTTAAATTGTATCGTATCAATGCAAGGTGCCTGTACCAAGTGACATTTTTAATCGTCATGAACGGGTTATTTATTAGATCTTACAATTTATATGCATAAGCACGTATGAATAAGAATTAAAACTCCCCTTATTCTTCGCTTCATCGATATATGAATGTAAGTTTTTGGCTTCAATTTGCATAAAGTCGAAAGCTTTCTAAATAAAATACTTTTACTTTCATGCATCGATGAAGCGAAGTTTCAATTCTTATCATAACATCTATTACATGTATTTTGATTGTGGAAATATTTACAATTATTTGTCTAAAAAGACAAAGTAATCGGGGATCTATTGCCGCATAACCACTCCCGTTTCTAAAACACTGTATCGGCCGTTTACATGTCGCACGTGCCATGACAATCAAAGTAGTCACAAGCTCGATTTTCTCGTGCGCCGCGTTCGTGCAGGCAACTTACTTCAACGAAAAATAAATAGAAAAATAAAAGCCAGTCACATGATATCCTCTAGCCAATCAGTATATTTAAAGTTAAAATAATAAAACCAATGGTAGTTGTAATTACATGTATTTATAAATGTGTTTGTGGCGTAAGACTGGTTTGATAATTGAAGCATAACTGACAAGCTGGTGATTACGTTCACTTTTGATCAAATCGAAAAATCATTTAAAGTTGTATCTTAGATCGACAAAATTAACCAGGCTATCGTGAATTCTATTATTAATTACATAAATTAGACGCTTCGGTGGTGTCCTTAATTTAATCTCGGTAAGTCCGTATGGTTTGAACGTTGTCATTTGTTTTTGTTTTTTCTAGCGGGTTATACTGGCTGCAGTTATACATAAAGATACATATCTTATATTGATCCGTAGAATATAAAATAATTGAAAAATGTAATCGATGTTATATTTGTCATAATATAAATAGGTTAATGTTGTTATCAGAAAATAAGTTTAGTACATGTATAGACATATTTTGTCAAATGTTAAAGTATTTTATGGGAAATTCAAATTTGGTATTACTTATCGTGATAAGCATTGCATTATAGATTCTTTTAAACCGATCTGTAGAGTGAACAATATCTAAATATAATTTTTTCTTTTTTGATTAAGGAAAACTCAAGTTTCGTTGCTCCGCGAATGATCTCATGATTGAGAAAGGTCGCCATTTATCAATAGATAGACATTTAAGATTTTGTCCATTATGTGTAAAACATAATATAAGCCAACAATAGAATTATAGCGTGAAAAGTGAAAAGAACATGAAATATTACAAACATTAATCTGAAAAGGATTAACATAGATGTAAGTGCCGTGCAAGAAAAATTTGCATAGTACATATTATATTTATTTACAACAATAACAACAAACATGTATTTCCATGTAGGTGACTAAACATGTCTATGTCTTTATAAACGCGTCTAAACAAATACATATCTATATACAACACATCAATAAAAAACAACAACATTTATAGCAATGTCAACAGATGAACAAACAAACGATATAACACATACCTGAAAAAATGTTTAATGCATTTATAACTATTTCGGGATCTACACTAACGAATGCACAAGAACAAACAAATCAGCCAGCACATCATAGAGCATCGATATCTGCCCTGGACTCTGAGGATCTGCAAATAACGATGTGACGATGTAATGTTGGAAAAATTCAAAGTTGGTGTTATATATCACACTACACTGAAATGTAACAAATTTCATCAGTTTCGATGTTAACTAGACTGTTTACCTTCTCCGGAGATGGCCGTATCTGCATCCTCGCAGATGCCGTGGAAGGACGAGCTTTGGTCAAAAAGTCCAGCCACTGCCTGCGAGGTCTGGCTCATCTCCGGTAGAGGTGGGCCACCACCTGTCGCCGCTCTGTCCACCTTCCGCATGCAGACTTCAGTCTTTGCGTTTTTCATCTACAAACAGTACATTAGTCATTACAGTAAACAGGTACAATAAAGCAAAGTTATTAACGATAAATCAAATGACTTTGGGATAAAAATAAAATTCAGCTGCTATTATACGGTTTCATATCAAATATTTCAGATGTAAATTTGATTGACCAAGTGCTAAAATCACATACGAACAATATTTCGCCACTTTTCTTTAACTTGCTTTAACGTCCGAGGACCGCTACCGCAAGCATTCACACTATGCAGTAACGACAACCACAATTGGTTGACCCTGCGGGCGGCGTCCGGGCCAGCGGAAGCATGACTACTTCGCATGGTGCTGGCATTCACCTTCATAAAATCTATTATTATATCTTCTTCTCGGGCTGTAAACATTTTAGACTTGAAGCGCTTAGCGATAAGGCCTTCCTCCGCCATGTTTGTTTATGATCGGCTGCTGACAGTTGTGCGCGAAAATGACGTCAAAAGCGAGCACCTTGCGATAATTATTACCGTGGTTAATTTGTTTATTTTGACGGTTAAGTTACAGCGCGGTAAAAGTTTTATACAAACGGATTTACTGCGTGGTAACTTAACCGCGATAATAACCGTGGTTATTGTTTTACCGTGGTAATTTTTTATCAGTGTTTATACAATTGGCTGCTGGCTAACATGATACCTTTGGTGTAAGCAAAATATGTTCATTTAATTAAGTGAACATTCTAAAATGAATGTTTACTTGCAGCCGACTGAAAATGACAGAAAGAAACACCGATCGCAACATGTCAGAAACTGAAAGTGTACCAATACACAGCAGTCTGTACAGCCGTCTCTCTCGCGTAAGTGAGGGACTGAAAGCGTCATTCAGATACAACACACTTAACAGTTGTCGCTGTCGGGTTAGTCAAGGACTGAAAGCGTGTGTACAGTCATCACTCATGAATAAGTTAGAGGTTGAACAGTCCTTACTCAAAGTTTGGTCAGGGACTGAAAGCGTTCAGAGGAATAGCAGCACGAACAGCAGGTAAGGCAAGGACTGAACGCATTCACAAAAACAGCAGTCTGTACAGTCATTAATCTCAGGTATATCAGGGACATAATGCGTTCCCAGACACAGCTGCCTTTACAGCCCTAACTCAAAGTTTGGTCAAGGACTACAATAGTTCGCAGAGTTAAACAAAGTAGCATACACATACGTTCATCATGGGTAAGTCAGGGACTAAACGCGTTTCCAGACATAGAATCCTCTACAATCCTCGCTCACAACTTGATTAGGGACTGTACAGCATGTACAGTCGTCGCTCAAGGATATTTTGGGTACTGAAAGCGTTCCCAGGTAAAGCCGTCTATAACGGCGTACCTCCCGGGTTAGTCAGGAACTGAAAGCTTTCATAGAGCCAGCAGTCTATAGAGTCGTCACCCACAGTTACTCATGGACTGAAAATGTTCCCAATAAGAGCAGTCTGTACATTTGCCACTCTCAACGTGTTAAGTCGCCACTCATTGGTAAGTCAGCGATTAAAAGCGTTGCCAGACACAGCTTGCCATACAGTGGTCACTCATGGGTTATTCAAGCAGTTAAGGCATTCCCCGATACAACAGCACGTATAGCCGTAATTCTCGGGTACGTTCGGGGCTTAAAGCGTTCCAAAATATAGCAGCCTTTCACTCATGGAAAAGTAAGGGACAGCACGCGGTGTCTGAAACATCAGTCCGTTCCGCCCTATCTAAAAGCGTTCCAAGACATATTAGTGAGTACAGTCATCACTAATGGGTAGGCCAGGGACTGAAAGCGTTCCCAGATGCAGCAGCCTGTAAATTCGTTACTGATGGGTAAGACAGAAAGCATTCCCGGATACAACAGCATTTACAGTATACACTCAAAGTTTGGTCAGGAACTGAAAGCTTTCCGAGACAAAGCAACGTGTATAGAGATTACTATTGGTAGGTCTGGGACTGAACGCGTTCCCAGACACAGCAGCATGTACAGTCGTCCCTCATGTGTCAGGGACTGAACGCGTTTTCGACAACAGCAGCACGTACAATCATCACACTCAGCTTAATCAAAGAGAGATAACAGCGGGTGATCACGGGAAGGTCAGAGACTGAAAGCGTTCCCAGACACAGCAGCTTCTTGTACAGTCTTCTATCACAGGTAGGTCAGAGACTAAAAGCGTTCTAAGAAACAGCAACCTGTACGGTCGTAACCCAGGGGCAAATCAGAGATTGGAAGGGTTCCAGTCGCAACCGCCTGGCCATGGCGTATAAGTCAGGGACTGAAATCGTTTCCAGATACAGAAGCCTTTAAAAGCCAATACACAGCAGCCCGTACAACTGTTTCTCTCGGAAAAGTGAGATAATTAAATCGTTTTAAGTAAGTCAGATATTTAAAGAGTTTCCAAACACACTAGCCTGTACAGTTGTAACTATCTGGAAAGACATGAACTGAAAGCAGTCTGTACAGTCTTCACTTTTGGGTTAATCAGGGGCTAAAAGAGTTCCAAGATACAGAGATTTATACAGTCGTTACTCATGAGAAAGTCTGATAATTTGTGTCTTCTTAATTAATTAATTAAACAATCTGCAAACGCAATTATGTCTGCAAAGTCATTCAAGACATTCAAATTCTGTTATTATTTATAATTTGATTAAATGTGTAAACACGTACAGCATCACACATCTGAACCCTTCCGGATAGATGGAGAGTTATAAAAAAAGAACGTAAAACTGCTATTGCACAAGTTATGACAAACATTGATACACATCGTATTTGGTGTAGTTAATGACTCACAGACAACTTTTACCGCTATTCTATATTTGATAATGGAGAAGCAATTATGATTTTTCTTATCCAATAGTCGACATTTTAATACAAAAGATTACCGGTATAGGTTTAGAACAACTATTTTGGTACATACCTTGTATACCCTTTCTGAAAATATAGAACAAGTCCAGGCTCAATTTCGCAAAGATTTTATTGGTTTGAATAGGTAAACAAACAATTGCATGGCCATAGGGGAGGTTGGTAGATTAGAATTATGTGAAGAATAGCATTTCAACTGTGTTTAATACTGGTGTAAACTTATTCACATGCCATTGCATAGATATCCAAAAAATTGTTATAAAATGTTAAAAAGCCATGATGAAATCGGAAGGACAAATTGGGCTACTTGTGTTAAAAATCTGTTATTTAATTATGGATTTGGTTATGTCTGGGTGTATCAGGATGTTGGCAATGTTGGTGTCTTTTTACAACTGTTTAAAGATCGCCTTATTTGTTGTAACACGCAAAAATGGTCAGGGAGTTTATTCGACTCGTCTAGATGTGAAACATATAGAATGTATAAATCATTGCTTGAACCAGAAAAATATCTTTCGCTTAAAATACCATTCTTCTATAGAAAAGCATTTGCAAAGTTCAGATGTTCCAACCACAAGTTTCTTATTGAAACTGGACGACATCTTAGTATAGAGCATGGTCTTCGATATTGTATACATTGTCTAAATGTAGAAAACACACGTGTCATTGAAAACGAATTTCGTGTATTTTTTATTGTTCTAAATTTCACGAAGAACGTAACATTCACTTTTATTCTTGGTATACAGGAAACAGAGAAGAAATAGATTTTATTAATCTGATGAAAACAAATAATGATCTGACATTGAAGAAAATTGTATTATTTATTTATATAATAATGCGAAAAGTTTAAACATAAAACTATTCACAACTCATGCATGTAAAATATGACATGTCTGTATATTGTATTTTGGGCCGGTGTCCTTTATTTACAAAATAAATTGTCTTGTCTTGTCTTGTCTTGTCTTGTTTGCAAGGTGATATTTTGAATAAGTATTAAAGGCATTAATTCCTTTTAAAGAAAAAAATAATCGATCAAATAATAAGATTTAATCTGAAAGCAAAACCGCTCAATGCCGTTACTGTGCAATCTTAATTCTTGTCCTCTGCTAGAGGCTCACTCTATCACTCTGTGCACATCAACATTTTTCGATATTATATTTTACGTTATTTTCAAAAAAGATTACTTTTTAAAAAGTATTTATGTAAGGACTAATTAATGTTTAGGCCTCGTTTTTATAGACGCACAATAAAATAAAATAAAAATTTTATCAGGGGTGAACTTTTCGAGAAAATGAGTTTTAGTAGTAAAATCATAATGCATGCAATTAATATGATTATGCTATCTTTTTACGTTTAAACTTCTAATTGAAATGCAGGAATTTGCAGGCATTTCTGTTTATCCCGTTGGTTTTGTATCGAAAACTATATATTTTTGACAATGTATATGTAGATTGCCTAACTTGTTGATCAATATATTGTGTCTTGTAAAAGAAAACAGTAAATGGAATTGATTTAAATATAGTCCATACTTAAGGGAAATACCTTTGGTTTACCCGTTAAGTTTTACTTATTGTATTCTCAATATGTGAGGTAGCAAAATAACGCGAATTTTTGTCAACGCTCTTCATTTTCGTGAACAAATGTAACGGCATTCGTCTTAATTTATGCGTTCCGTATAAGTAATTTGAGCATACCAATTTAAATACAGTAACAACGAATTATATAGGTTACATGAAAATAAATATAAAATGATCGAATATCCAGCTTTTTGTAAAAATAAATTAAATTTAAGTGTTCTATTTATCAAAATAAATTTTCATATGTGCATACATAAGGATTAATTAAACATTTGTTTCACAACCTGTAGCATTTTATGAAAGCGACTTGGACAGTACTTGGGTGTAATACTTGTAAATAATATAACGTTAAAAGACAATACAAAAATTTGATCCTGTTTCTTTTCAGAATCATGTCGAAGGTGTGTTCGTGGAAGTCTGCAATATAATTACCCTGCTGGGATACGGAGAGGAGATCAGACGGTGGCGTATTGAGAAGTACAGGGGAATTGATATGCTGTGGAACGCAGGATCCGGTCATTAAACTCTAATCACAGCTGGTAGCAAGGCGGAGGGGCTGACCTGCTGGTTTGAAAGCGACCATGACTGGTTACACGTGCTGAACGATGTCCTCTGTGTGGAAGCTGGAGTTGATCTACACACCATACCAGACGACATAAAAGTGTTTTGGATGGCTACACGTGTATACCCAGGACACTGCAGGATGCTACTGGAGAGATATGGTTCCACACCTTCTACTAAAATACATCATGTTATTATTACTGCTCTGTGTGATGACGGAAAAGGGAACGCTATACTAAGCAGCAGTTTATTTCTTGATACACTGTCAACAGTCACAACAGAAGGTGGCCCTCACTACCGAGGTCAACGGGAGAATGCGGAATAAAGATCGACATGGTGTATGCAGTACGCTGCCAATGCCCAGGTATCCTTCAGAGAGGCGCAATGTTCTCGACTTTGGCCGCCACCGGATGTCGTGCTGAAAGTTGTATCATTGGGATCTGTTGTTACTCCCGTTGGATGTTAAGACAGTGAATACACCTATTTAGTGTGGAGGATTTGCTTTAACATGGGTGAAACGGAACTCGTTCATAATCTTCACGTCACTCAGGCACAATTGTACGTAATTCTTAAAATGGTTGCAAAAGAGGTTCTGAAACCCCAAACTAAAGAAATAACATCATATGTGCTCAAAAATATAATATTTTGGCAAGCTGAAAGTAATTCACCCACACTGTTTCAAGAAAGACATTTGATCCATTGGTCACATGACGCTCTTGGAGCGCTCAGAACTGTAATATCCTGCACACAGCTGCCATATTACATGATTCCGGAGCGTAATCTGATGGCAGCGAGTGGATTGCATGATAAACAGAAGCGTAAATGGGTAGCAGATATCACGAGCATGATGGAGGACGGTCCAAGGGTGATTCTGAGATTGCCAAAGATACGACAGGCCGTTATCTGTCACCCAGAGCTGCTTTGATTCAGCAGGAGAAAGACGGAACTGACGATGCTGTATCTGGAGTGAACGACATGAGCCCAACAATGCGGAGATGAGAACAGGAAGATAGATTACACGGATATCATCAAGCAGGAGATACAGGGACACATGGAAGTGATAATGAGAAATGTCTGTCTACGGATGTTTATAGAAGGCAGCGTTGTTTATGATCTGACTGATATAGTCCACAGAATGTTGATGTAAAAATGAATTGAAATAACGTTTTACTCACACATGTTCCACCAGTTTTGCATCATGTTTTTATTTATTGAAGAATATGGAAAACAACTAGTGGGATAACCTCCTCTCAATGAGGAGAAATATTATATAGAGTAGTATAAACTTCCAGAGTTACGCGGTCGGAGACATATGCCCTCTCCCCCCCCCCCAAAAAAAAAAACAGGNAAAAAAAAAAACAGGGCCTTGACACAGGATTTTTTTAACAAAACTGACCATACGAGTAAATGTTTTGTATTATGTACAGTATATAAGGCCCATCACTCAATCCTTTGATGACATATCGAACGGAAACCAATTTTAAACTTAATGTGACCTTTGAACTAGTGACTCCAATTGCAATAGGGGTCATCTACTGTCGAAGGGCTATGCACATGTGAAGTATCAAGCCAATCGGTCAGTTCGTTGACGGGTTGTTAATCGAAAACGAGTTTCAAACTTATTGTGACAGTGACCTTTGAACTAGTGACCCCAATTTCAATAAGGGTCATCCAAGGCCAATGCACAGGGGAAGTATCAAGCAAATCGGTGAATCAGTTGACGAGTTATTGATCTGAAACGATTTCAGACTTAGTGTGAAAGGGACCTTGACCTTTGGCCTAGTGGCCCTTATTTCAATAGGGACCATCTTCTGTCCAATGTCAATGCACATGGGAAGTATCAAGCCAATAGGTCCTTCCGTTCACAAGTTATTGATCGGAAAATATTTTTACTCTGAGTGTGACAGTGACCTTTGACCTAGTGACGCCAATTTCAATAGGGGTCATCTGCTGTCCAATGCCAATGCACATGGGGAGTATCAAGCTAATCTGTCCCTCCATTTAAAAGTTATTGATCGGAAACAATTTTCACTCTTAGTGATACAGTGACCTTAACCTTTTCAATAGGGGTCACCTACTGGCAAAGGCCATTGCACATGGGAAGTATCATGCCAATTGGTCAATCCGTTCACAACTTATTTATCGGAAACAAACTGGTCTACCGACAGACCGACATCCAGCAAAACAATATACCCCCTCTTCTTCGACGGGGGTATAAAAATGAACTGTAAGATGTTCGTGTGATGTAGGAAAAAAATTACTGTAAGAGGTATACAAATTACATAACATACAAATTGAGTCCCTTTTCCAGTGATGATATGACGAATTATCATAATCACATAAGTGGGTACTTGTTGTTTGGAAAAACAAACAGTTTAGTTTAAACATATTTTATTGTATATACACATTCATTTACAAACGATTACATATAATAGACAGTTTGAGGTACATGTATACAAATGGATTGGGCCTAGAGTTATACCAAAATCATCGAAGGGCCCTCTCCATAAAAAAACAAACAGACACATATTCACTATTTCAAATATGCCAGCTTGCTCGAATATTACCCTTAAATTCCAAAGCATAATCGCTGCTCGTTGTTTGTTCAATTTTTACATAGATCGTCCTCCGCTTCAAAATCTTCATGACATTTTTCAAAACCTGTAAAGGGAAAATCATTTAAATGGACTTGTTAACAGATTTTCGGGTTTTTTGTGTGTGTGTGTGGGTGGAAAATGTTATTAAATGAGTTTACTAAACAAACTGTATTGTTTGTAAGTTTGTAGTAGTTTCAAGAATTACAATGACGAGGAAACATATACAATAATATACAAAAGACTACCCTGGAGATCGACCTTGGGAGAACCAGAAACAAACGCTAACGCTGAGGTCAATAAAGGTCAAAAGCAGGGTTAGACAGCTACGCCGCAAATCACAGCATGAACGTATATATATTTAATTTCAATGAAAACAATTTAAAAGTAAATGGCAATTCAGCTCGGACTTTATAAGTTTAATGTCCTGTTTGTTCGAGATCATGTATGTCAACTCTTTTTTCTGACTCAATGGCACATACATCTCATCGCAAACCTATGTGTTATAAATATTGGTGTAATAATCATCCACCCCGATTACGCGGCCATTTAATTTTCCGTAGGCTAGTAAGGGTTTTATATCGTGTCCTTACATCCATGTGCAAAATGCTGTATAACTGATATAAATAAGGATTGAATAAGTTTGGTGTCGAACCAGGAACCTATACAAACATGTTTGTATAGGTCCCTGGTCGAACCAAACGCTTGTTATGAGTGATGTGATACTTGTGTACTTCGTGATTTGCACGTGCGGTATGAACCAGTGTATAATACAGGGCAGTTTTAACGATCGCAAAGATTGCAATCGTTCACACACATTTTTATATCAAATATTTGAACGAAAATGTCTTTTTAATCAGACTGTCCTTATAATGGAATAAACGTGAATTAAACTCTATATTTTCGCTTGACCTCATTTGCACGTGCAGTACGAGAAACAACACACGTGCATGGCCCAGAAGTGTCAGAGCGTCATGGATGAATAAATTCAAATGAATGATTTAGGCTGCTTTCCCAAAACAACATGAAACGTTTTAATGTTGATATATGAAGCCGTGGTTGAGAAATTGGATAAAAGTATTGCGATAAAAGGGCGATTGAGTGAATGTATGTATACATGTTCGTGTTATTGTGTTCGTAATACTATGGTGTGTATATATTCAGATGTGTGCGTGTGCATTATATTTTATGTAAACTCATACGTGTTAGTAATGTACTGTTGTAACATGTTTGAAATTAAAACAGAGGGAACAAACTAAGCCAGAATGTTTACACAAAACCCTCTTCCCAATGTGTGACAGCTTCCGACGCGCCTGTCGTGCGGGTAGGTTGATTATTTTTACCGCATGCTTAAGAGACAACACATAAAATTACGTGGTCGTAATAGAATAATTTATTTGAGTTGCCTACGCAATATATGACAATTCATACAATACAACCTTTAACATAAGTCGATTGAATCTAGAGTCGCCGACTCATTCCGTTACTAAAGATGTTACTTTACTGCCTTCGTCCGATCTCTATAAGGGTGTGTATGCACACATCCATGATGTGCATACGCTAAGATATAGTCCGCAGAAGAATGAACCAAACANTCACCGTGAGCAAATTAAATTATTGTCAATTTGACCCGAGTGGCGAAAATGGTAAATATCAAGAAAAGAGTGATCGTAATATATGCCGATAAAACTGTTACCAGTTATTATATAAGCTATGAATAAAACTATGAACATTAATAGTGGCCTCTTTTTAAAAATGAGATCATGTCGGTTGGCGTATATTTTTCTACCAAGGGATGGCATGACTGATATACATGTACCAATAACTTGTTTTATTGCACGATAAGAGGTCTTTATATATTCAAACACATTGTCTTATTGATTGCAGATTATGATGGGAGAAAATAAAACACATATCCGTTATTGAGATGTTCCCTTCTAGCTAGTGTCCACACAATCCAAAATAGAAACAAAATGAAGCATGAACTGCAACATTTTGGCGTTTTGCCCCCGCATAAAATAAGCAACACTAGTCAATATCGTAAACGTATATACATGTTATTAAATCTCGCCTCTTTCATTGGCTGCTATGTCAGTTCAACTGATTCATACGGCTCAATAGAACAAAATTATATTATCCATTATTAAACTGTATTACTTAATTGTTAATGTGCAAGAGTTATCACAATTTTTACTTGAGATAACAGATAACAATCAATTGTTTTTCCGAAATATGCTGCGTGTACCGTACATAGGCAAGAGCTTTTTCAAATCAAACAAGAGGTTGATTTATATTGACAATATGCCAGTTCAGCTGCACGCTTACTTGACTGAGCGACAGACAAATGGCCTAATTGTTTTTTTTATATCGAATGCTGCAAATATCTATAGTGAATTACCATAATCGTATTTGGAACTATTGTACTGTTTACCGCACTTATTTTCTATAAAGAACATTTAAATTGTGTAGTCAGTAATACGGTCATTTCTCAGATTTTCATTTGGATTATTTTATGACAGCAAATTGAATTTGTATCCTAAATAAATATGCGATAATGTTTTAAACCAGTGTGACAGAATCATTTTTCCGTACGTACTATCCTTTTCAACTACTCTTAAATCATACTTGAAAACAATCGAGTGATAATTAATATCTGTTTTTTCTCCGATTCACTGAACCGATATCGATCTCTTACTCATAACTCCACGCCGCCGTTATTAAGTGCATATATCTAGAAAACAACGGGTGACACAGAAAGCGCCATTTATTTGATGGAAAAGACGTTCAACAATAGGTCTCCAGAGTGGTAGGGGATGGAAATGTGACTGCACTTGAAGGGGACTTGAATATGGAAATGTTTTTAGTCAGTGCATGAATAAACAGTGTGTTGTGATTTACAAGTATACAGAGAAGAAAGGTATTTTCTGTTTGAATTCTTTTAAACAGTTGATCATGTTTTTGTAAGTTCTTTTTGCATGCAATTAAATTATGTTCATAAATTAAGTTACGAGTGTATGCATAAATTACAAAAAAAATACATCCTTTCGGTGTGTTTATTTAATATTTAATTATCTTGCATGGTAGTGATACAAATTGTGTCACTTCTCTGGACATGGCGTACGTGAATGCAAGCGGCTATAGCTTGGGACTCCTGTATACTCCGACAATGAATGCAAGCGGCTATAGCTTGGGACTCCTGTATACTCCGACAATTACATATATTTATGAAAATGAGTTGACTACTTGTATTTCCAGATTTTTAGCGGGCTTAAAGGAAAGGGAATTCAGCTAGTTGTATGCCTCGTCAGTCAATAATATTTAAAATATTAAAAATAAAGTCAGGTTTTCATTAAAATGTATGTTGTGTTTATTATATCTTCTGGTTAAATTCGTTTTTATTTCAATTAACACGACATCTGTAAACGATTGCATAATTTATTTATTTGAAACGAAAATAAATCAGAGCATTTAATAATTGTGCCTGGTCTGTTATTTGGTATTATTTATTTTTAACAGCTAAACCATCGTGGAATACTCTGCGTTAACTAGCACCGGACTCGGGTCAATACTGTGTTTGATAGTCAATGTGTACAGTAATATGACTCATCAATGTCTCGTAACGTTGATTGAGCAAATGTAAACGCAGATTTCAATTGAAACAATATTTACAAGTTTGTGTTTATACTTGGACGATGATCATCAAATATTTGCAAATTGCTAAATGGTTCAGCCATTTATGAGATAAGGGTAATTTGTTATGCTCTAGCCTAGCCTGGAGTATACTATTGTTATCACATTGCATTTTCTATCTATCACTAAGCCTTTTTTTAAATATTTAATTCGAAATTTAAACTCAGCTCAAACTATAAATATAGTCAGTGCCTCATACAAAGATGCATTTGTATATTTTTTGTTAAGTATCTACATGCGGTTTCCTCTTTTAAACAACAACAAAAAACCATTATAAACATTTATAAACCTGTACTTATTAATCATGTTCTTGCATATAGAATAAAGGTAAATTAAAAAAAAAATCATGTAAATTAAACAACATTGACCTTTCAAAATATATAGTCTAGCCAGATGGGTTGGGGTGAACCACTCAGGGGGGCAAAACAACACCTACCTTACTTGATTGTATACTCAATATAAAAAAAACAACAAAATGTGTGATAACATTCTTAGTTTGGCAGCTATAAGTTATTATTGAGCTGTTTCTATGGAAACCGTCAGGCTTTGACTAAAT
>VMBQ01010072.1:0-28147 GCA_007657795.1 Dreissena rostriformis | reverse complement strand
TGCTCATTTAGACATCTATGACGTCATTCATATCTACAAGTCGTCTGCCCCGTGATTGTTTTCTTGTTTGAAAGACTATTTTTGGAATCGAGCTGAAATCAAAGTAAGGTTTGATTATAATCTACGGAGTGCTGATTACAATTTAATAAATGTACATGTATATGTCTACAAATCCAATTTAATTAATGATATCAGAAATTTGAATTCTTGATATCAAAACTTCATTTTTCAATATCAAAAAGTGACAAAAAATAGTAACAAAGCGCCCAATACTTAATTACATCTAGTCTTTAAGTGCGATTGCTCTTCCGGGGTTAGTTACTAATTTATACAAGCAAAAAAAATCCCTATTTAAAGTTTTTTGTACAATCAATAGTTTAGCTTTTCGCGTGACTCTTGATGGAAATAGCAATTTTTATAATTTTGCTTTCTTGACAGAAGTTAATTTAGATACTTCTGTGTATGCATACATAATTTCAGAATATGCAAATGAATATATCCCTTTAAATTAGCCAAGGGCGTTCAATAAAGCACTGAAACATTGGAAAATCTGAAATACACGTATCAACAGAACAATTGACTGTTATGTTCCCTTCAATTGAAGACTGATAAGATAAATATTTGCCGGAGTTCACATTGACTTACCCGGGTGTTAAATAAAATTATAATTGCTGATAGAGTTCAAGTTAAACCCATAAAGGCTCTTGAAATGTACCTGGCTACTAAGAGTTTTGATGATAGATAATAGTGTATATGGTGTGCATAATAAATCATATGTTGTAAACATGTTAATTTGATATAAACAGTATTTGAAAAAATGAGTTTGCAAAAGTATAAAATGTAATTTATTGAATGTATTATACATGGAAAGACTTAACCTGTACATCTTTCATTGCATAAGTGCTATTCTTTGCACTTTTAGTATCGAACACTGACTTAGATATTATTGATAGTATTGCTAGAACTGTCACCTTAGGTCAGTTGAAAACCGACTTCATATTTGGTTTAAACAGTATTTATTATAATACTTTGAACATGACATGTGAGTTACATTTTTACAATAATGGATTAGAAAACAAGTTACTAAAAATTTATATGAATTCTTCTCCATAGACCGTTGGACCGTTTAAGAAATTAACACATGTTACCAGTTAAAGCAATAACCAATTAGAAGTATTTTTTAACATTGAAGCGTGCATGAGCTATTTAAGCATATATTAAGATATGTGAAAGATAGAGCAGGAATAGAGTCAGACAGAGTGGAAAGACAAAGAACAGTAGCGAAAGGACACTCGAGAACATCAAATATGGTGGGCTGTTGCCAGTTAGTTATGTGAGAAGCGTTTTGACAACAAGATATATCGTTGAGCCTTAAGAATTACAGTTTTGTTGTGCTCAGGGGTAAGGTATTTGCATTCAAAGAGTAGGTTGTTTGTTCATATTTGAATTGTTATTTTTATCACTGTAGTTTTCCACAATCTTACATAAAAGGTACCATTCATTCTTTGCTGCCAACATTGCCTTTGGCAAACTATCATGTTCAATTTTTACTTTGAAAAATTACATTGGACATCATATTTCAAATCATCCTTTTTGACACCTGGAATGAAACTTGGTAAAGAAGGACATGCTTAATCATATAGGATAAAAAGACAAAATAGCTGCTCCAATAAATTGAGACACTGCTATCCTTTTTCTACTTAAGGTAAGACATTTTATTGATATTTATTTAAATGTTTTACTGATCGAGAAGTAAAAATAACATATAACAGTGCTTTAAAGGGTTGAATGATAACTTTTCTATTTTGAAATGTTAGGATTATTTAAAGTTATTCCTGTGCATTGTCGTATATAGTTGCATATTAAAGTAAAATTCATAATTGTTTACATTACATTATTACTATTCATTAAATTAACTTTTAAATAACTATATGATTACGGTATTGACTGTGTTTAGATAAATTACTGCCATGTCAAATACATTCAATTGTAATTTTACAATTTTGCATATCTAAAATTTATGTTCATTTTTTTAAAACATGGTATTGTATATTAGCAATAAAGCGGTGTATGTTAGTTCAGACGTTATTAATAATTCCACGGTCGACATTTTTCAGTCCGATCTATTTAAAGAACTTCTACAGTGTTTACTTTAAACATGCAATATCACGAGTAAACACCAAAATACGGACGCTTATTTGTTACACACGAATTGTACATTATATACAATTTGAAATTCAAAATAAGCGCAGTAACTTCCGTAACAGTTGAAAGTACAGGCAGCCGGAGGCCAACATCTACAGAATATCAGGCCGGCAGTGTTTTCCGGATCAATATCACTAGTTACAATCAACAATAAACTAACATTTAGTTTGTTTGTAACGAACAGGCCAATCAAATGTAATTTGTTGGTGACTTAGCAAAAATAACGCTTATTTGTAACACACGACTGGAACATAATATTACATTTTAAATTCAAAACAAGAGCAGCATCTTCGGAACCTTAATGTACAGACGTTGTTGGATGATATTACCATAGAATATCAGGCCAGCAGTGTTTTTCTTTGATTTTAAATTGTAATAATTCTTATTAGCATTAATGATCTTTTTTCACTGGAAACTCTTTCGTTTGGTAAAATGCATTTTAGATATTACAAAGATATTACAAACGCTTGACTAAAACTGAATTTAAATATTGAACCATAGCGCCAATGGAATGCAATAAACAATAACAATTCATTTATAACCTACACATTTTTTGATCGCATCTTAGAATTTGGCACTTATGTCAATTTTGTTGCCAAAAAAATGAGAATAAGTCTTTCAAAATGACTATTATCGTCTCACAAATTAGCCATTTAAATAGGAAGTCATAACACTAATAGAAAGATCTCAGCGTTTTTATAACGCTTTAATAACATAATGTTTATGATTTTCATCCTTTTCGTACAATTGAATCATTAAATTAATTTTATTTTATTTATCATCTGCACATTTAAGTCGAGCACACAACTCTAACATTATAGTTAGACGTATGTCGTTCGTGAAAAAAGAACACATGTAAATGTTATGTATTTAAATATCCGCATGATCAATATATTACTGATTTGTATGCAGTTATATAATTATGACAAGAAAGTTAGAACAATTTAACAATATTTCTATGACAAAAACAACTGTAAAGTTTGCGTCGATGAAACATTCCGTCTGTCTGTCTGCCAATTTACTTGGCATAACGGTTAAAGGTTTTCACAAGAAAATCGCTTTTCATTATAGTCCTCTGTATATGGTAAATCATGTGTACACCGTGAAGACATTAATCTGCAATATTAAGTTGTATTTCAACAGCCTATGCTGGTGCAATACAAAATTCAACTCAGATAAGTTATCAATTAGACTTAAGTCCGCAAACTTCCCGTGTCAACACCTTCAAAACTGTAATCAGTATTTATTTACTTTTCTGAGATCTTGTAGTATACATAAATGTTCCTTTTATTCAACGAATGCCTTCGCTTTGATTCAATTTACTGCACATGGTTAAAATCCGATGTAATAATTAGTTAAGGGACGTGTTGCTTTTTTGAGTTTTCATTGAATGTTTTGACCTGCCGTGTTTATGCATATGAGCTCAAAATTGCAAGAATATTATTTGTTTAATATTCAAATAGAAAAAAATGTTCGTTTGGCACCGAAACCTGAACCTCTGGGACATAAGCCTTACTTTTATTTTACCAATTTCTAAGTAACTTTACACACCTTTGTTATCAACAATAGTAATACAACTATACAAGTTAAGAAATTATACTTAGCAAAAAAGGTAAAACGGATTGATGGCACACGAGTGTATTCATCACCCANACAGTTAAAGGTTTTCACAAGAAAAATCGCTTTTCATTATAGTCCTCTGTATATGGTAAATCATGTGTACACCGTGAAGACATTGGTCTGCAATATTAAGTTGTATTTCAACAGCCTATGCTGGTGCAATACAAAATTCAACTCAGATAAGTTATCAATTAGACTTAAGTCCGCAAACTTCCCGTGTCAACACCTTCAAAACTGTAATCAGTATTTATTTACTTTTCTGAGATCTTGTAGTATACATAAATGTTCCTTTTATTCAACGAATGCCTTCGCTTTGATTCAATTTACTGCACATGGTTAAAATCCGATGTAATAATTAGTTAAGGGACGTGTTGCTTTTTTGAGTTTTCATTGAATGTTTTGACCTGCCGTGTTTATGCATATGAGCTCAAAATTGCAAGAATATTATTTGTTTAATATTCAAATAGAAAAAAAAATGTTCGTATGGCACCGAAACCTGAACCTCTGGGACATAAGCCTTACTTTTTTTACCAATTTCTAAGTAACTTTACACACCTTTGTTATCAAAATTAGTAATACAACTATACAAGTTAAGAAAATATACGTAGCAAAAAAGGTAAAACGGATTGATGGCACACGAGTGTATTCATCACCCATCATTGTGTAGTGACGTTGTTGTTATCAAATACTGAAAAATATGTCCATATATATGTGTACGACACCGCGATCCGTCCACTAATCAGAGTTGCGTTGGTTAAATATAACGCACATTAACTTTAATGATGCTTAGACGTTAATTCTTAAATAGAGCATGATATGTTGTGGTTCCTATTCGCTATCATTGTTAAATGTCACTGTTTATATTATGTATGATATGCTTATGTTTTTGTGTCTTTTTGACATATCAAGTTGTATGTACATGAATACGTAATAAAGTGTTTTTTTTTATCAATTATAGTGATGTTTATTTTAAAGTATTCGCCGTCTCGAAGAAATGAAATAAGCTTGGCTCCAACATTGATGGTGAACCAGTTTCATTAAATCCCTTCATTCAAATTATTGATTATGTAGATTTTAATGAAAATACGCTGAATACAAAATGAAAGAATCTCTTACAATCCCATCTACGTCCATTCTGGTATTCCCGATCTTGACATTTAAAATTGATCACAACTAAGCTATCATCTAAATGAGTTGACATTTCAATAGATGAAAATATCGATTTTGCTTCTTTGCCATCGTTAAGAAACATTGGATAATACTTTATTTCGGCACCCAGCGGAAAATTGTGTAGGCATCATTAGATGGTCTGAAAGGTGTACCTTTAAATCCAAGGCGCGAGTTTTCATATGAGTTTTAATAGAACTATATAATATGCATATCAGCGCGGAAATTAATGTAAACAAACTTCGATGCGAGACTTTTAGTCGTTCAGATATTGAAAAATAATGCATGACGACTTCTGACTTGGCGAATCAATTAAAAACAAATTGTGCTGTTCATTGATTAAAAGCAGTTCAATCTTTATACCAACAACACCAAGTTTTAAAGTGTTTATACACAATAGTTATGTATATACGCATAGGTGTCAAGGTATTTATTTTTTCATTTAAGTGTTTAGAATACTTAAACGCAAACAACCTAAGAATGACACATTTTTAACTGCAGGTGCATTTGTATTGAAAGAAGAAACATTCACATCGCACATACCTCCACATACTGTCACTTTAAAGCGCTTCATAATATATTTTCCTTTTTACGTTCCCATCAATATTTACCGGTTCTCTGAGGGTCATTTTCTCAACCAAACAGCTATGTAATTTCCATTTCATTATTAAAAGTATGGGCGTTTATGAACCCTGCTCAGATACTCGGTCAGTTATTGATAGTTGATATTGTTTATACACTGATTAATTGGAAACTGTGTGGGTCATTAGTTAAGTGCGCAGTATCGGTCAATTAAAATTTGGCTTTTATGACTTTTACTGGGATGCGGACGAACTTTTCCTGATTAATGTTTTGCTCAAACTGATTTTTATTTTTATGTCAAACAAACCAATGAAATAAATTGTATGCAAGTAATCGATTTTGTAGAAGTTTACATTATAAGATGTGTTAAAATAGTAAATGCAAAGCCCTTCGTTTATGTAGATTCATCGTTTTTATATAAATTCCAGAACACTGTAGAATTGATAAATAGATCGTTCTTTTGCACGAAAAGCAGTTTAACTAGCATTTAAAACGTAATATGCTACATTAACCCATTTATGCCTAGCGTCTAGAAAAAAGGCCTTGGCAAACAGTGTAGACCCAGATGAGACGCCGCATGATGCGGCGTCTCATCAGGGTCTGCGCTGTTTGCTTAAAGGAATTTCTGTAAGAAATATTCTAAATAAAGAAATAAATATACTAGACATCCTTAATTTTGGAGATAAATTGATCCAATTTAGAAGGCTGGGAGAGTCCACAAGGCATAAATGGGTTAAAATGATACATGTACGTAGCAAAATTAACAACGACAAATGACCAAAGTGTGATGACGCAATTTATGACCGGCCAATTTCCTCCTCGATTTGTTTATTTTATTTTCCACTGTTATATACTCAGTTAAAATGTAATTTATATGAAATCAATTATTGTCGTAAAATCTTAAAAACATGAGTTTATTATATACTTATCATTTGTTTATAACACCAAGACGTACATATAATAGCAACATAGAAATAGCAATTAAACTATAGTTCAGGCTGTTTTACTAATTCCAAGGTCGACTTTTTACATTCTGATCAGTTTCTAACACTGTGTGATCGTGTATACTTTAAACTTGCCGTATCAATAACACGAGTAAACATCAACAATATACGAGCAGTTTAGTTTGTTTGTAATGAAAAACACCGACTAATAGTTATTTGTTGGTGACTCTGCAAACGGATGCTTATTTGTAACAGACGAATAGAACATTATGTAAAATTCGAAATTCAAATTAGCACAGTAACTTCCGGTAATATTGAATGTAACAGAAGTCGTTGCTAAAGGCCACACTCGACAGAATATCTGGCCGCAAATGTATGTGTTTATATTTAATGGAATTCTAATGAGCATTTCAGATGTTAATTTCACTGAAAACTGCTACTTGGCACAATTGTTGTCACAAGAAAACTCGCTTTTAAATCTAGTCATCTGTATATGGTAAATCGTGTGTAAATCGTGAAGACATTAGGTCTGCAATAGTAAGCTGCATTTTTAAATACAACAAGAAACGCAGCTCCTTTGCCTATGGTGTCGAGATATAAAATTCAACTGAGATAAGCTATCAGTTAGACTTAAGTCCGCAAAGTTCCCGTGTCAACACCTTTAAAACTGTAATCAGCATGTATATAATTTTCTGTGAGCTAGTAGTATACAGAAATGTCCCTTTTATTCAGCGAATTCCTTCACTTTGATTCAATTTACTGTACATGCTTTATAGGCGTTTTAAAAATTGTAATATATGATAATTAATAAAGAGACGTGGCATCTTTTAGTGTTTTTTTTATTTAATGTTTTTACCTGTCGTATTTATGCATGTGACCTCCAAATTGCATGAATAGTATAAAACAAATATTCAAAAAGAAAAAATGATCTGATGGTACCGAACCCGGAACCGCTGGGACAAAAGGCTAACACTTTTTTACCAATTTCTAAGTAACTGTACAAACCTTTGTTATCAAAATTCGTTATCAATCATACACGTTTAGTACATATACGTTGCAAAAATAAGTAAACGGATTGATGTCACCGTGCATTCACAGCTTTTTATTTTCCGCCATTAGAGTCAGTTCATATGTTTATGTGTATAGTTATTTTACAGTAATCGCCGTCTCGAAGAAATGAAAGAAGCTTGGTTTCAACAGTGATGGTGAACCTGTTTCATTAAATCCCTTCTTTCAACATATTGATTATGAAGATTTGAATGAAAATTTTAATGAAAATACGCTGAATACAAAATGGAAGAATCTCTTGCATCTACGTCCATTCTGACACTTCCGAGTTGACATTTAAAGTGGACCCCAACCAATGTATCATCTAAATTAGCCGACATTTCAATGAAAGAAAATATCGATTTTGCTTCTTCGCCATCGTAAAGAAACATTGGATTATACCATTTGTCGGCGCCCAGCGGAAAATTGTGTAAGCATCATTAGGTGATATGAAAGATGTATCTTTAAATTGAAGGCTCGAGATTTCATATGAGTTTTAATATAAATATATTCAAATGCATATTAATGCGCGAAAAATCTTTATGTAAACAAACTTCGATGCGAGACTTTTAGTCGTTCAGATATTGCAACGAATAGCAAATCAAAACGATTTCAAACCTATTTATGCTGTTCATTGATCCCAATCAGTTCAATTGTTATACCAATAAGACCGAATTTTAAAGTATGTATATGCAATAATAATTTATATATGTTTATATGTCAATATATTCTTATTTCTTTTAAATAGTTAATATATTTAAATACAAACAACCGCTATATGAAACATTCTTAACTGCAGGCGGATTAGTATTGGAAGAAGCAACAGCCACATTTCACATACCTCCGCTGTTACCTGAAAGCGCTGCATAACATATTTTCCTTTTGACGGTTCCATCAATACAATGTATTTACCGGTTCTTTTAGGATCGTTTTCTCAACCAAACAGCTAAGTAATTTCCANCATACACGTTTAGTACATATACGTTGCAAAAATAAGTAAACGGATTGATGTCACCGTGCATTCACAGCTTTTTATTTTCCGCCATTAGAGCCAGTTCATATGTTTATGTGTATAGTTATTTTACAGTAATCGCCGTCTCGAAGATATGAAAGAAGCTTGGTTTCAACATTGATGGTGAACCTGTTTCATTAAATCCCTTCATTCAA
Organism: Dreissena rostriformis; assembly: GCA_007657795.1. NCBI lineage: Eukaryota > Metazoa > Mollusca > Bivalvia > Myida > Dreissenidae > Dreissena > Dreissena rostriformis. The sequence continues at coordinate 19,415 of VMBQ01010072.1, read as the reverse complement.
AATATTGATTATGTAGATTGTAATGAAAATTTTAATGAAAATACGCTGAATACAAAATGAAAGAATCTCTTGCATCTACGTCCATTCTGACACTCCCGAGTTTGACATTTAAAGTGGACCACAACCAATGTATCATCTAAATTAGCCGACATTTCAATGAAAGAAAATATCGATTTTGCTTCTTCGCCATCGTGAAGAAACATTGGATAATACGTTCTGTCGGCACCCAGCGGAAAACTGTGTAAGCATCATTAGGTGATATGAAAGATGTATCTTTAAATTGAAGGCTCGAGATTTCATATGAGTTTTAATAGAAATATATTCAAATGCATATTAATGCGCGAAAAATGTTGATGTAAACAAACTTCGATGCGAGACTTTTAGTCGGTCAGATATTGAAACGAATAGCAAATCAAAACGATTTCAAACCGATTTATGCTGTTCATTAATCCCAATCAGTTAATCCTTATACCAATAAGACCGAATTTTAAAGTATGTATATGCAATAATAATTTATTTATGCTTATATGTCAATATATTCTTCTTTCATTTAAATAGTCAATATATTTAAATACAAACAACCGCTATATGAAACATTCTTAACTGCAGGTAGATTAGTATTGGAAAAAGCAACAGCCACATTTCACATACCTCCGCTGTCACCTGAAAGCGCTGCATAACATATTTTCCTTTTGACGGTTCCATCAATATTAACCGGTTCTTTAAGGATCGTTTTCTCAACCAAACAGCTAAGTAATTTCCATTTCATTAATACAAGTATGGTCGTTTATGAACCCTTAACAGATACTCGGTCAGTTATTGATCGTTGATATTGTTTATACTCTGATTAAATGTAAACTTTCTGGGTCATTACCATAGGCAAGTGGGCAGTATCGGTCAATTGAGATGCGGCTTTTACAACTCCACTTGAGATGCGGACGAACGTTCCCTGATTAATGGTTTACTCAAACTGATTTTCATTTGTATGTCAAAAATCCAGTGAAATGAATTGTAGGCAAGTAATCATTGTCGTAGAAGTTTATATAATAAGAAACATTGTATGTTAAACTAGTAAGTGCAAAACCCTTCTTTTATGTTTATTCGTCGTTTTATATGGATTTCAGGAACACTGTACAATGGATATGTATATAGAGAGTGCTTATGCACGGAAAGCAGTTTTACTAGCGTTTAAGACGTAATCTCAATGTTACGTTACAAAATTAACGCTGACAAATTACAAACGTGTTGTTGCGAAATTAATGACCGGCATCGTTTGCCAATTTCATCATAGTATGCTTTTTTATATGCCACTACCATATACTCGTTTAAAATGGTACTTTATATTCAATCCATTATTGTCATAACATCATAAAAACATGAAGTTATGATATATAAATAATGCGTAAATAACTTCACAAACTTGAAATAATGATATATTAATAATGGGTGTATACCTCCAAGACGTACGTATAATATCCACATAGAAATATCAAATATGCTTGCACTCTTAATACATGGTGTAAAAACTTAATCTCAAAACAAACTTACTGACAAAACAAGCATAATAGATTCGCGTAATTGGAACCTACAGTTTTGATTGTACTATGTTTATTGTTCTAATCATGCTTCGGCTCAATCAATTAATATTTGACACACGAAGTGCAATAATTGAACATATTCACCAATTACATTTACCAAAAATGCATTTTGTATTTACTTACAATACTGTTAAAAGAGTTTTAATACTTACATTATTTTTCCATTTATTTATTTTTAAACAGATAGTTACAAAATTCAAACTAAATTAAGTCCCTTTCCTTTCGGACCTAACGAATCGCACCGGTTGTTTTCAAAAGAAGTATGGATTTTGGTATAAGCACGGAGCAAGGTAAATAAGCAGTTCACTTTAGCCTTCGTCGACGCTTTAAACTTTCACTGTTTATGTGTTGATAATAACCGTGAATTCGTGATAAGCAGATATGAGTGGCACTCTCTTCGGTACCGATGTACCTTTAACGTTCACAAACACACATTTTGCGTTTAGAGTTTTTACGAATAGATGGCCCGCGCTACTCTCTTCAGTACCGATGTACCTTCAATGTTTAAAAAGAAATATTGAAATCAGTTTGCATTTAGAGTTTTTTTTAATAAATGAATGAGCCGCGCTCTGGGAAAACTGGGTTTAATGCATGTGCGTTAAATATCGTCCCAGATTATCCTGTGCAATCCGCACAGGCTAATCAGGGACGACAATTTCCGCCTTTACTGTATTTGTGTTTAGAAAAGACTTCATTAAACAAACATTTCTATGAAAGCGGAAATTGTCGTCCATGGTTCGCCTGTGCGTATTGCATTAAGCCCCGTATTTCTAGACCGCGGCTCAAAACTATATTGAATCTTAATCAATCCGTAAGATAAATCTGCAGTATCATTATCTATATTCTTGTTATATTATCTTTTATAAAAATAACGTATCGATAGCACCTAAACTTTGGCATTCCCTTAACTCTTAAAGTGCTGGAACCGGATTTTGAAGGCCTTTGCAAACAGTTTGGATCCAGATGAGACGCCACAGAACGTGGCGTCTCATCAGGATCCAAACTGTTTGCTATTCTGATAGTATTCTTTGAAAAAAATCAAAGAAAATGCTAATTTTAGAAATTCAGCAGACGACATTTTAGCAGACGACAAATTACCCAGCATGCAAAGGGTTAAGAGATGCTCAAGAGCATACATTCATATAGACCAATTCACGCGTGACGTCACTAGCAAGTACCTGCTCACATCCGGGTACGCTGGTATCCTTACACACTCGGTTCATTCACGTACGTACTTAAACTTCAAAATTTCAACCGGTGCGTGTTTACGTTGTTTTCAAAAAGTCGATTATTTAAATATTTAATTATGTTTTCACGTAACTGGTTACACACAAGAGTTCACGCTATCGGTTATTATAATCAAAACGTGTTTGTATAGCGAAAACGCCTGAGGTTGTTGCAACATAACCTAACATAAGACAAAAAGTGTTTTTCCTTGAAACAAAAACCAAGTATACATTTACTAAACCGTTGCAATAAAGCCTGCCATAAAACGAACATTTACGTATACTTTGTATTGTAATGCAATCTACAATATAGTTAGAATTGATATGAAACCGCTAGTAAGTAACGAACGGTTATTTTGTCATTGCAATAAAACCGAATTCACTACGCACATTTATTTTTCCGTTGTAATAAAACCGCATGCACTGCGAACATTTATTTTAACAAAACAGAATGCATGACGAACATTTATTGCGCCGTTGTAATAAAACCGAATGCGGTGCGAATATCCTTTTCCAAATCTTGCCATGCGGCACAGCAGGTACGACATTCCATGAAGTCGTTATTTTGCATAAAGTAAATTGCATAATTGATTATTGTCCACAAAGAAGACACATTGAGCATAGTGACTACAACCACTCACATTCAACTATCATGTGTGCTACTTTTCACATAACAAATAACAATGCCATGCTTCAGTCCATCATTAAATATAATCATTTAAAAACAATTCAATGGTATCATTGTAGAATTTGTTCGTCGACATATTTACCTTAAAGTGAGTAAGCGGGAAAACAGACTGACGAATCTACAAGCAGTAGAGGGCCAGTATTCAAAAAGCCCCGGATGAAAATCTTAACTTACGTTGTACTTAGGATTCAATTTCAGTTTATTATTTTTTATACAATGCTCATAAGTTGTTCTTACAAAATATTAATCATTTTAGCAATATTGATTTATTTTTAACATTTTAATCTAAAAAAATCTACACAAAATAGACATATATTAATAATGTTAATGAATACAAAGGAATTTGCTTAGGTTTCCCCAACGGTTTCTTTGTGACTAGGTAACCCAGACTTTTTCCCTACATCCTGTGTAATGGTAATATGTCAACATGGTCCAATGTATGTCCTTTGGTAGTGAAGTTTCCCGAAAACGGATGTTTTATATCGAATGCAAACAATAATTGGTTGCACAAACCGTGCAAATAATAGAGAGCAAATAAAAGTGAACCATAACACATAGTTAATATAGTTTATTCACTGGTCATTAAATAAATGCAACAAAAATAAAAGTGAACAATAAATAATTCAGTTCTTAACAATAAATAGCAGCTAGAGTAAATAGGGACACATAATATAGAATCGCTTAAAGTAAGTTAAAATGACAAAGTGTAAAACTCTTGTCGACGTAGACACATAGCAACATATATTTACAATATTAACACATATGCATTGTGTTTATATAGTTAAGGACATTTACATCCATAACAAAATATTGTTTTCTTTTTAAATTAGTAAAAAAAACAAGAGAATAATAAATGTCTTTCCGAAAATGATTATTCAGTAAAAACATTGTTAAAAGCAATAAAAAATATAATTCAAACTTCTTTTAAACCCACAAATTAAACATAATAGTTTGTCTTGAGATAAATGCATATATGTTTGTGTAGATTCATTTTGTTATAATAAATGGACATATCTTGCGTTTGTTCGTATTTGAATGACTTAATTGAGGATTTTGACACATTAAATGAATTATAAACAATGTATTTTGTTCAGGAATGTCAATGACATATAAGTAGAAAGTCTTAACGAAAAGTAAATGCATACATATTCATAAACATATGTTTACTAAGAATCATCCAAGTCTCCAAGAACAAATTATAAAGCAACAAAATTGACAATAACATCTGCACCCAACCGTTTCAAAAGTATTAACATAACTGCCATTCAGGGTAAAAAACAACATTATCAATTTCATCCTACCTTATATATTAGGTGGACTTTTTAAGTGCATTGTATTCAAGCTCATTCCCCACCTATGGTCATATAGATATATTAAGTTATGAAGTTTCAAAAACATGGATTTTTCGTTAATTTTGAGAATGATTCATAAATTGTGTGTTTGGAATTAAAATATAGACAAACAAAAACATATTTGTTCATAATTATAGTTTAAATCTAGAATTCCTAAAGCAAAGTTTGTCAAATTTTGTTTTCCTAGAGTAAATTACATCACTCTACTGTGTGTACCCATTAGTAATTTGTTTCGGTTGAACATTTATGCAATAAATCATTTTTTCAGCAGAAGCGTGAGAGTCATAGTCACAACACAGTTTTTCAGATACTAAAAGCAACAACATTAACAACAATAACAACAACAACCACTATGTTATCACTCATATGCCTAAAGACATCATCACATATCTAGACTTTGTAAATTCAACAGCAACTTCAAAAGTATTATACACAACTTACAAGTTCACACTAACCATAACAATATCATAAATTTGTATTGCATATTCTATATAAAAGGCAGTAATTAACAATGAACAAAATCATATATTGTATATATGAATGTGCCTTATAGATTGAAAAAAAGTAAAGGACACCTGTTTATATTGCCTAAATTTAAGATTGAACAGTCAATTCTAACCCTATACCAGTCAGTTAAGGTAACAGTCTGTAACTTCAGACCAAAATGAAATTAATTTCAAAAGAAATGTTATTATAAAACATATGCAAATTATTTAAGCGAACAAATTTGTTTACAATTAACACGTATATTAAAGGGTAAACATTTAAGTCACATAAATAACTTGATCGAAAAATAAAGAGCTGGCCGTTAAAGTTTTGAGCAACCAGGCCCTATAATATTTCAAAACAGCCAAAATGTTAACCTCTTGTTTTACATAATTGATTTATGATTGGCTTAACAAATATATAAAGCAGACAAGTGCTTACATATAAATTACACAACTCAAAACTCCTCAATTTGCACACATAAACCGTAGTACATTTGATTACAGTTTTATATCATAATTTTATCAAGATTAACCCTTTGAGCGCTGGAACCAGATTTTGAAGGCCTTTGCAAACAGTTTGGATCCAGNTTAACCCTTTGAGCGCTGGAACCGGATTTTGAAGGCCTTTGCAAACAGTTTGGATCCAGATGAGACGCCACAGAACGTGGCGTCTCATCAGGATCCAAACTGTTTGCTATTCTGATAGTATTCTTTGAAAAAAAAATTGAAGAAAATGTTTATTTTAGAAATTTAGCAGACAACATTTTAGCAGACGACAAATTTCCCAGCATGCAAAGGGTTAAAGAGGGATACTCTCATAAAATGACTAGAGCTAATCGAAGATAAAAGCACAAGGTTTCATCTCCCGCAGGAATGTAATAGTACTACATCATTCTGCCATTCAACCATTGATTAAAATGATACTTGAATCCATTTACATAAAGATACTTAACGAATCACACTTCATATCAGGTTAAACTAGAAATGTGTCCCAGACACGGATTGATGCCCCCACTACACATGAATGGACAAATCCACTATATATTCTGCAATAGACAAAAAGACAAAGGGCCATAATTCAGTCATTCAACTGTGAAAGTTTACCGCTGCAATCCACCCTGTAGTTAAAGAGGATCTTAAATCACATGCTTCCGGACATTCAAAGGGACAGACAGACGAGTGCAATAGTTAATGGCACTTAATGCCTTCCACTCTGTGGAGGAAAAAAACACCCAACAAATTGTTCAGTGAAAAAAAAACACATTAACATTTCTTCAAATGGTAATATGTGAGTTAAAAATAAAAACAAATACCTGTATGTTACATTTATATGTACATTATAGTTGTATACATATTGCACATGTCACCACTTTATATTATTCTCTAACTTTCAAATAGATATTATAACGCATTTCTTTAACTCTTTCAGTGCTGGAACCGAATTTCGAAGGCCTTTGCAAACAGTTTGGATCCAGATGAGACGCCACAAAACGTGGCGTCTCATCAGGATCCAAACTGTTTGCTATTACGATAGTATTCTTTGAAAACAAATCAAAGAAAATGCTAATTTTAGAAATTCAGCAGACGACATTTTAGCAGACGACAAATTTCCCAGCATGCAAAGGGTTAATCTAGTGTTTACACCAATGCTTACAACACACTTTTAGACTGGAATGATATTTCAAACTGGAATTAAAATTGAAACATGCATAAAAAAGAAATGGTATTGCAAATCAAAAATATATATCTTGTTCAAAAAACATTCTGGACTCAACAATTATATTATATTTTGGAATGTATTTGATGACTTAAAACACAAGTTATGTAAATTACAAACAAGATGTTTAACATGTCAAAATGACAAATTTCATTTACCAAGATAAAAAAATGGAATACATTGAACTGAATGCAATTTGAATAATAAATTTGAACTTCAAAAGATACATGGTTTCTTTTAAATATCTTTAATTAGTTTTATTCAAATGCAATTTTGCATTGTAATTTATTTACTAATTTTAAGTAGAAATTCAATCACATGTCCAAATAACAAGTTTTATTTTTATAAAAAAAGATGGAATACATTGAACTATAATGCATTTTGAATCATCCATTTAGTTTAAACCTATTTATTTTAGCTCGATTGCATCGAAAGCCTTAGGCTTATAGAAACGCTCTCGAGTCCGTTTCCTGGGACTAGAACCAGTACTTGGTGTCTTAGGGGGAGATAGAAGGAACGCTCCCAGTGGGGTTCGAACCCGTGACCTACTGATCGCTAGGCGGACACCATATCCACTACGCCACGACGACCCTCATCATATATTCGAACTTAAAGGATACATGGTTTTCTTTTACATATATTTTAAATATATTTCATTAGTTTTATTCAAATACAATTTTGCATTGTAATAGATTTACTTATTTTATGTAGGAATTCATAAAAGAAATTCCATTGTCTCAAACAAATACCAGAACATATAGTACAGCAAAGATTGACTAAATATTAGTTTACTACATTTGACCTTTGACCTTGAAACTTCACTTGGGTCTATGCACTGGTTTTTCTGAACACTCTGTCTCTCCATGGTCACCACTTCAACCAAGATATCTTGAATGATGAACATGACATCTTAAGAAATTATGTGTCCAAAAGTCTCAGGATAAATTTCTCGAAATCTTGATTTTTGACCTTGAGCTCTGACACATATTCGCATTTACAATCAAACACGGTCCCATACATGACATAGCCTATATTAAGCATCAATATCAGGCCATTTACATTTACTGGGAAACGTTTTGTGACTATATCTCCTACGGCTCCAAATCATACATTTACCTAGGCTGGTTCATTAGTTGTTCTTTTTTTTTATTGGATTGGTTACAAATCAGTACATGTAACATTCTAAATAGAGCTTTCTGACTAGTTCCGAAATGGTGCTCTTATCAATTGGACTGGTTACAAATCAGTAACATGCTACATGGAGCTTCCTGACTGGTTCCTTAATGGTTGTGCTCATATCCATTTGACTGGTTACAAATCAGGTATATGCTACAAACAGCTTTCGGCCAGCAAAGGCTCAGCAATACTCCATGATAAAGATTGGCTGTAGGCTTCTTGGACTCTCGTTTTTGATACATGGAGAACTTCAATGAAAATTTGTGTTGTAGTCTTTTTGACTTGTTTTTAAATGGTGCTTTCACCCACTGGACTGGTTGCACTATATCCACTTGAATGACTGGCTTGGTCCGCTTGACTGCCTGAACCTGAGACAAAATAAATAAATACTTATACAAACTGACATTGAGAGCAAATGTTAAAGAAGTTAATGCATGTATGCAAAGAAAATGAACCAAGGGGGAGAACACTACAAGACATGTGTCCGTAGGAAAAGGATGCCACTAAAGTCTCACAACTTCACCAAAATCACCCAAATTTCCAGGTGCCCAACTTGAAATGCAAAACGAGCAACGCAAAAATCTACCCACAGGGAAGACTAATTGATGGATAGAGTGACAAGTGCAAAACTTGTGAGGTCGCTGTGGCTAAGTGGATATGGAGTTTGCCTTGCGACCGGGAGGTCACGGGTTTGATCCCCACTGTGGGAGCATTCTTTTAATCTCCCCTAAAGAAACCAAGTACTGGTTATGTTGTCAGCCTTTGAGCATGATGTCCTGGGTTGAAGGTCCGCCCCTGAGAGCGTTCAGAAGATCCCCTCTTATGACACCAAGTACCATACTGGTTATACCCAGGAAATTGACTTGAGAGCATTTCAATAAGCCTTAGGCTTTTGATGCAATCAAGCTAAAATAAATAGGTTGAAATTAAACTAAGTGCAAAGCTGAAAATGAGGGAATAAAAAAGAAAATTTTAATTCAAAATCAATATGTACTTCAAGTTTTACCTATACTCGAAACCGAGGCCATTGACCTTGACCCTGCGTTGGTAATTGGGTCGAGGTACGTGGACGGTACCCAGCCCTCCTCGTTGGTGGTCATGTGATGCGCGAGCCACCAGCCTGTGCTGCCCGTGCGTAGAATCTCAACCGTGTCTCCCTCGTGAAGACTCATCTCCACATCATCAACGGCGACATAGTCGGCAATGGCGACAAACTGCTGTAGGTATGTTGGCTGAATAAAGAACATAGTAAACAAGTTATATATTTTTTTGCCATGGAAATGTTTGGCAAAAACAGCAGGGATTGGAATTAACAAAGCTCCCTAGAGAAAACTTGTACTTTAGTGCAAATTTCCAAGCAATTTTTCAACGATAAAATCAGAGCATTTTGCTTACAAACTGAAGATAATGCAAATGATTTTAGCAATATTTAATCGTTTGTAACATTTTAATATAAAAATGAATAGACAAACTAGCCAGAGACTTAAGACATTTTATGATTTTTCAAGGGACTTCATTAAGATCCCCTTAAACAATTTGTCATCACAATCCTAATTCCACTCTACACATCACTCACCTCCAAAGGTGACACATGCTGCGCAACATTCCTCTCGGTCTCGGGCTCCGAGTCGGTGTACTCCACGTCGGACCACCTGTCGCCGTTCTCCCGGGCGGCGGGCGGGCTCTCCGGGCTCATCATGGCCAGGCCAACGGGCACCGTTGAGGTCGGGTTGCCCCCGGAGCCCTGCCTGTTACGCCAGCTCTCCATTCCGCTGTCGCTGCCCGACCGGGTTGTGAGGTCCTCCGAGGAGTGTTGAATGAGATTCAGCTTGTTTACTGTGAATAAGCATTTATGGGTAAATTACATTTTAACCCTTTGAGCGCTGGAACCGGATTTTGAAGGCCTTTGCAAACAGTTTGGATCCAGATGAGACGCCACAGAACGTGGCGTCTCATCAGGATCCAAACTGTTTGCTATTCTGATAGTATTCTTTGAAAAAAATCTAAGAAAATGCTGATTTTAGAAATTTAGCAGACAACATTTTAGCAGACAACAAATTTCCCAGCATGCAAAGGGTTAAAGGAAGTCTCTTATTGGCAAATATCCAGTTAAGGTGACAAGAGTTGTCCAAGATAAGCCTGCGCGGTTTGCACAGGCTAATCTGGAACGACACTTTACGCACATGCATTAAACCCGTTTTTCCCAGAGCAAGGCTGATCTATGTTTTTCAGAGATGGAAAAAAGCATGCGCCCAATAAAGTTTATGGAGAGATCCTAAATCCTAGACCATTACTAAGACAACTTATATGATAGCTATACAAGAAGTAACCAAAGAACTGGAAACCATGGCCAAACATGTTTGTTTATAGGCCTAGTTTCTGGAAACAACAATGATATACATATATTGATAATTAAAACAATATGCAAGAAAATAACTATTGAGGCATTAATGAATATATATTCACTGTATATAAATAAGTTTTCATAAATCTAACCAAAGAAATAGCAAAAGTTTACATATTTGTTTAATACAATCTTACATAGTGAATAACATATGTCTATATAACACAATTATAGTGGACTACTCTATCACCAAACCAACACCTAACATCTTATGGGTGAGCAGTCAGGTGTTTGACACAAATTGACACAAAGTAACATTGAAACTTTTTATTTACATTTAAAACTTTGAAACAAAATAACATTAAACGTTTGAAACAACAAGTAAAAGTTTAGACCAACTTACATTTGATTTCATCAAACTGTCCCATGAGGACCTTTTTGATTTCTTTGACCCAGTAGTCCTTCACTTCCATACTTCTGGCCTGCAACAGCAGATTGAAAACTTGGTTACAAAACCAAACGGACTGGTCATGTTGGTTACAAAACACACAGGACAGGTCATTTAGGTTAAAAAACACAAATGACAGGTCAGATTGAATGGTTACAAAACACAATGGAAAGGTCAGGCTTGTTAGAAAACACAAAGGACAGGTCAGGTTGGTTACAAAACAAAAAGGACAGGTCAGGTTACAAAACACAAAGGACAGGTCAGGTTACAAAACACAAAGGACAGGTAAGGTTGAAACTTGGTTAAAAACAAGTCAGGTGCAGCTTTAGGTGCAGAAGGACCTCATAATCTTCATGCATGTGCTTAACCCTTTGCATGCTGGGAAATTTGTCGTCTGCTAAAATGTAATCTGTTGAATTTCTAAAATAAGCATTTTCTTCGATTATTTTTCTAAGACGACTATCGGAATAGCAAACAGTTTGGATCCTGATGAGACGCCACGTTCTGTGGCGTCTCATCTGGATCCAAACTGTTTGCAAAGGGCTTCAAAATCCGGTTCCAGCGCTCAAAGGGATAAAGTGGTGTCCCAGATTAGCCTTTGGAGTCCGCACAGGCTAATTGGAGACAACACTCTTCACTTTTATGGAAGTTTTCGTTTAAAGTCTCTTCTTAGCAAAAATCCAGTTTAGGCGGAAAGTGTCGTCCCTGAGTAGCCTGTCCAGACTGTACAGGCTAATCTGGGACGACGCTTTACGCACATGCTTTAAACCCCTTTTTTCTCAGAGCGACCCATATGTTGATGTGCCCTCTTTTCCCTCCTCACTAAACAACATACCTGTACAATATACACTTCCTCACGGCCCCTCAACCAGAGCTCAAACTTCTTCTTGTCTCCCTTGATGTTCTCTGTTAACCCAACCTGGTTACACTGAAACACATATTATGTACAACATATATAAAACAAAAATCTTAATTTGTCAACCGATAATTGTGTTTTTGAATCTGTAAATATCTTGGTTTTATAACCTTTACTGTCTATTTTCACATGATTGCATCTGAACCTAAGGTTTACAGAGACATACTAATGTCTTGTTCTGGGAAAGAGTGAGTATCTGGTGTCTGGAATCTTCAACGATGGGGATTGAAACCTGGGACACCTAAATCACAAGGCAACTTCCATATCAAGTAGTTTACAACGTGGTTCAATTTTGTATTGTTTTATTCCATATGTACCAATATTATATAACATTTTGAGAAAGTATGTTCTAAATAATTATAGATTTTATCTGGTCTTGGTTGTAACAACTTTAGAAAAAAACACTCTTATATGTAAGTACAAAAAAAGCTGGCCAATTTTATCCACTTTTGATAGTTGCCGAGCAATAATAATGGTCGATACATTAAGTGATTTTGAAAGGATTTTTCATGTGTCAGTTCTGTCTGTACGCACCTGTTAGTGTACTTTGCCAAATTCTAGCACCTTTCCATAAGAAGGTATATTGTCTGTTTCTATACCTTATCACCAGAAAAATATTCACATTAAACAAGAGATGTGTTTGTCAGAAACACAATGCCCCCTACTGCACCGCTTTTAAATAAAATTTCCAAATTGTGACTTAAAGTTCCATATTTTGACCTTAAAGTTCCATATTTTGACCTTAAAGATTTGGGACAGACAGAATGACAGACAGGCCAAAAACAATATACCCCCTCTTCTTCGAAGAAGGGGGCATACAAATTATATATAAACACATATTTGGTTTTAATTTACCCATTAAGTAAGGAGTGAAGGTTAAGCATGACTGAGTTATATCTACACTAAATTGCTGCAGTGGAGTAGATATGATAGCCACCCGCTAGCTCACTTAGCTGGATGTCCTGGGTTTGATACCAATTCTGAGAGCGTTCAAAAGATCCCCTCTTAGGACACCAAGTCCACCAACTATTTAGTGGATTTGTTTACTTATGGCACCTTTTGTGTTTTTAATCATTTGTTCAATACAAACTTGAATAATACTACAATGCTAACATTGATAATCACTTCTTTTACACCCATTACCCATTTGCACTCCCTTAGAAAATATAATAAAATTAAAGAGCATTCTTTCTAGACTCATGTTTTAAAGGCTTCAATTCAAACCTAAAGATACTGTTGATAAGCAAACAGCATAAAACCTGAACTAACAGCTAGTTACTCGCCAGCTGTTAAGCTTTTATGCTGGTTGCATATAGCCATTTTCACTTTGCTTCTGAGAAGGGGAGGATTAAAAGTGTGAAACCACGGCCACAAAGATATTTACCCGCATCATGTTCTTGAAGCTGTACACATCCCTGCTGTCTCCGTGGGCGTCCTCCCTCTGCTGTTTGCACAGCAGGATGGCCTTCTCGTACAGGAACACGTGCCGCTGCATGGCCTTGAAGCGAATGTCACGGATCTTTTCGTGCTTGTGTTCCGTCCAGACGCTGAAACTGCCCTGCATCAGCAGTTTGCCTAGGTCGGATAGGTTGCCCTGCAAAGGTCACAGAGGTCAAATACATGCAAAGGTCACATTTCAAGGTCAGTAAAAATGAAATGTAAATGATTGTGTCATTGTGTCCGTTAATTGAAGGTTCCCCGCATCAATAGCTTACCTAGGTCTAATTAGTTACCCTTCAAATGTCCCATTAGATATGTAAATGAAGCTAGTTCTGGGACAACCGGTTTTAAAGGTTGTGCGTAAAGTGTTGTCCCAGATTAGCCTGTGCAGTATGCACAGGCTAATCAGGGACAACACTTTCCATTTTTAGTGGTATTTTTTGTTTAAAGTAAGTATCTTCTTCGCAAAAATCCAGTTAAGATGGAAAGTGTTATCCCTGATTAGTCTGTGCAGACTGCACAGGCTAATATGCGATGACACTTAACGAACATGCATTAAGCTCTTTTTCCCAGAGAAAGTCTCATATGTTAATGATTGTGTTAATTAGTGCTGTGTCCATTTACTGGTGAAGCCCTCATCAACAACTTACCTGTCTGATTGAGTCTGATTAGTTAATTTCAATGCAAAAGTAAAATTAAAACGCAAAATGGTGCAAACATGTTGACATAGTCTATACACTGAAGCAGAAATGAATTAACAGCTTAATCCTTTGCATGCTGGGATATTTGTCGTCTGCTAAAATGTCGTCTGCTGAATTTCTCAAATCAGCATTNTGTGCAGTATGCACAGGCTAATCAGGGACAACACTTTCCATTTAAGTGGTATTTTTTGTTTAAAGGAAGTATCTTCACAAAAATCCAGTTAAGATGGAAAGTGTTATCCCTGATCAGTCTGTGCAGACTGCACAGGCTAATATGCAATGACACTTTACGAATATGCATTAAGCTCTTTTTCCCAGAGAAAGTCTCATATGTTTATGATTGTGTTAATTAGTGCTGTGTCCAATTTACTGGTGAAGCCCTCATCAACAACTTACCTGTAAGTCTGATTGGTTAATTTCGATGCAAAAGTAAAATTTAAACACAAAAGGGTGCAAACATGTTGTCATAGTCTATACACTGAAGCAGAAATGAATTAACAGCTTAACCCTTTGCATGCTGGGAAATTTGTCGTCTGCTAAAATGTTGTCTGATAAATTTCTAAAATGAGCATTTTCGTTGATTTTTTTTTTAAAGAATACTATCAGAATAGCAAACAGTTTGGATCCTGATGAGACGCCACGTTTTGTGGCGTCTCATCTGGATCCAAACTGTTTGCAAAGGCCTTTAAAATCCAGTTCCAGCGCTCAAAGGGTTAAAAAGGTTGCAATAAAAAGATGACATTATTAATGACACAACTGTGAGAACTGTTACAGTGAATCTAATGATAGCCACTTAGTACATGATCTGGTTGACATTTCATACAAAATCTAGAATCGTAAATGTTTAATCGTATGCTGGTGCCTTCCTATTCCCCAATATTTAACTACAAAAAAGATGCGATTCAACGCAAAACGTGATATAACAAAAGATGCGATTTTATTAATGAAATGCCCAACTAAAATCTGTTGTGATGCAAGACCACTTACTGGGAAGCCCACAATGGCGACATGGTACATGCTGTTGTTGACAGTGCGTACCACCTCCAACATGGTGTTCAGTGCCTCCTCCAGCTGATCCTGACAGGTTTTGTTGTCCTTTGTGTACTTAAGCATCTCCTGAGAACAAATAATTAAAAACCAAATACACAATTTTAATATCAACATTTCTCATTTACTTCTACTTCTTGGTTCAGCTTTACAGCATAGACATATCTAATTATTAAACTGTTTTTATCAGCTTTCAAGAAACATTTTAGGACAAGATATCAAAAGAGAAAATATTCTGAGCAAGATGATTGAGCAAACACTGTGGCCTCTAGAGTGTTCACAAGCTTTATAGTGACCTATTTTTTGGTACTTTGCTATTGTGACAATATACCTAAACCTTTCTTCATACCTTTAACAGTAGCTGGTATTTGGTGATACGCTGCACGGGTTTCAGCAGGTGGGCCCCTAGGGGCAGCTTGTGGTCTAGCTTCCTCTGACATTCCTTGAAGAAAGGGTTATTGTCCCCTATCTGGGTCCGCAGCTCCTCGGAACGGGGTTTGTTCTGGCAGTATATGCTGTACATCTGGAACATGTCTCTCTGAAAAAGGGTAAACAAGAATAACAGTGAAACTGATGGATGCTCCCTGACGATAGCTTTGTCAATATAAAGGTTAATCGGTCGCTGTGGGCGTAGTGGATATGGTGTCCGCCTAGCGATCAGGAGGTAGTGAGTTCGATACCCACAGTGGGAATGTTCTTTAGATCTCCCCAAAAGACACCCAGAACTGGTTCTAGCCAGTAAACTGACTCTATAGTGTTTCAATAATCCATAGGCTTTCAATGCAAACAAGTTAAAATTAACAGGTTTAAACTAATTGTGTGGAAACAAATTATTGTTTAAGGTGGAGTTAACTCTCTAAAGACAACAGAGCGGAATAACATAACAATATGCCCATCTCCACCTTGTAGAGTTAAAGTTTGGATCAGAATTGGGATCATCAGTGACTCTGACCTGACACAGAAATGTAAAATTCATCATTATCATAGTATTAATCAAAAGAACATAAAATTGACATACAAAAAAACAAATAACAAGACTATTGCCAAGCAATGATGTCCCCTACCAGCTCCGCCATTGTCAGATTTTTTTATTTGTTGCCATAGCAACCAATTTTTTTTACGTAGGAACAAAATGAAATGACGTGCATAATGTCCATATTGCCATCTATCCATGTTTCAAGTTCATGAAAAAATATGAAGAACTTTTAAAGTTATCGCAGGATCCAGAAAAGTGTGACTGACTGACTGACTGACACACACACACACAGCGCAAACCATAAGTCCCCTCCGGTGAAACGGGTAGGGGACAAAAATGATTACATACTCTGTTCACGAAACATTTTCCCAGCTTTGTTGGACAATCTGCACAACTCTGAAGATCTTTCAGGAACTCACTGGAATGGAAAAATTTATTAATTTAAATAAACTATAAATAGTTCTGAACCAGGAAGTACAGGGCCTAGAATCACGCACGTACTTAAGTCAATATTCTGACTGAATTTGGATTTTTTTCTCAATTTTGGGAAGAATTTAAACATCATGCTCAACTTGGTGATCACACGTGTTTTTTAGCTTAAAATTTGCCTAAAACCTGAGTTTGAGCAACAATATGTGATTCTAAGACTATAACTGAGATTGTTCATGAGCTTACCAACCTTCTTAGTGCTCAATGGAGTGGAAACTCAAAACTCATCTGAGTTGATCTACACTATCGAAAATATTCTTGATACTAGGCCATAGAGCATTTAGAAGGCATGACAACATTAGAACATGACAATATTACAACATGACAACATTAGAACATGACAATAATACAACATGACAACATTAGGACATGGCTATACATACTCATGATGGAACTTGTAGATCTGTTCAAGGTTGCCAAACAGGACGTCCTTGTTGTTCACCAGCTCATCAGGTATCAGGTGTTGCATAGTGCGATTGTCCATCTCACAGTAATAGCCCTAAAACATGGGAAATACATATGAGATAGGCTCTGAGAAAAAGGGGCTTAATGCATGCACATAAAGTGTAGTCCCAGATAAGCCTGTGCAGTCCGCACAGGCTAATCAGGGCCAACACTTTCAGATTTTATTGAATTTTTCTTTTAAAGGAAGTCTCTTGTAAACGTTAATCCAGTGTAGGCTGAGCTGAAAGTGTCGTACCTGATTAGCCTGTGCGGACTGCACAGGCTAATCTGGGTTGACACTTTACGCACATGCATAAAAAACCTTGTTGTTCACCAGCTCATCAGGTATCTAGTGTTGCCTAGTGCGATTGTCCATCTCATAATAGTATCCCTACAAATGGAGTTGACACATAAGGGAGATGTTGATATTTATAAAATATGCTGCAAATGATAGCAATGGTTTTGATAATAAAGTTATTATTAGAAAGAGCATATAAATTTTATGCTTATAACATTATTTGGATTGCACAGCGTTGAAAATACAGCCCCTTAAACCTTTATCGCATCTATCACAAGGTGTTAACCATTTCACATGTTAGACAGTTATTCCACTGAATGTGAATAACCACCTCAAATTATGCAGGATAAATTTCAAAATTTCATATGATTAGGGACTAAATGATCCTTGCTCTCGGAAAACCAGGCTTAACCCTTTGAGCACTGGAACCGGATTTTGAAGGCCTTTGCAAACAGTTTGGATCCAGATGAGACGCCACAGAACGTGGCGTCTCATCAGGATCCAAACTGTTTGCTATTCTGATAGTGGTCTAAGAAAAAAAATCGAAGAAAATGCTAATTTTAGAAATTCAGCAGACGACATTTTAGCAGACAACAAATTTCCCAGCATGCAAAGGGTTAAGGCATATGCTTAAGGGTTGTGCAGGCTTATCTGGAACAACACTACGCAGATGCATTAAGCCCTGTTTTCCCAGATCAAGGCTCATTATTTCACTTACCCGCAGTATATCATGAAGCTGTTGAACATACGTCTTTTCAGTGTCAATAAGTTCCTTCATCACATGCCTGAAAAAAAAACACAAGATGTAGACTTATTAAAGTTTGTGGACAAAACATGTCAGTTTTTTACTTCACAAGGCAGGCTAGCCTTTAAGGCCATGCAATCCAAGGCCAATTTTTTAACAAAACTTTAATCAAAGGTCAATGATATAAGAGCTAATACATATATTAAGGAAAATCTAAAAATTAACAAACCTTGTCAATGATTTTATTTGAGAAACAGTTTGAAATAAAACCTAATTTTCAATAAATAAACAGTATCATCCTTGTTTTGTTTAATTTTGTTTAAGAAGATTTATGTTTAAAAAGTCATACTTTAAATACTTTTGCTGTGATTTTATTGGAGCTTCACTCTGGAAAAATGGGGCTCGATGCATGTGCGTAAAGTGTCATACCCGAATAGTCTAACAGTTAAGCCCAGTTTTCCCAGAAAGAGGCTCATTTTATAAAATATCGGCTCATTTTATTAAATATTTGCTCATTTTATAAAATTTCGGCTCATTTGATAAAATATCTCATCGTCATGCTTACTGTCTCTTCTCGTGCAAACTTTCCAGCATCTGTTCAGACATTCCGCTTGATCCAGAGGTAGTTGAAACAGAGGCCAGGGAATTCCGGGTCCTTTCTGTGGGAAACGCGTGTACATGAGTGCCTTCTGATGATGTCATCACTATGCGTGCACCATCAGTGCTGTCAGTGGTGGACAGGCTACTACAGGTACTGCTTGACCCCTGGTTTGACCTTGGCCTTCCATTGTGACCTTGACCTTTATGGTGTGGCTGGGGTAGTGAAGCATCTGTGCGTATCTGAGAACAGGCCAATGACATTGTTTAGTTAGTTGTGCTTGAAATTTTCTTCAGGAAAAAAATTAACATGGAAGTACTTATTGTTCAAATCACATGTTTAAATAATCTGACAATCATTATTTGGCACTGTAGTTCACAATCAATTTTTGCAAGATAAAGTTGTGGGTGATATAAACAAAATAATCACTAGACAGGAAATAAAGAAAAGTGTGCTTTAATGTATTAAACAAACAAAAATCATCCCAGACAGTGACTCAAATCAGCAGTGAGGGTAGGCAAGCTCAAATCCTTTAAGAATGACCTGAGAGTGACCACAAGAAAAATTATCAGACTGCCAATATGTAACAGAGAACCTGAGCTAGCCCACTGCAAACTTTGCCAGTGAAGGCTCAGTTGGGGTGTGATTTTGGGATAACCCAAGGCTTAACATCGGATGCCCCAAAAGGGTTCCAACCAAACTTTTATCTTTAAAACAGATCAAG
>VMBQ01010071.1:0-28219 GCA_007657795.1 Dreissena rostriformis | reverse complement strand
TAACATTACAAGATTATGACAAAAGTGAGTCATCTAATTATCTCACTGCACACAATGAATAAAAAACAACTCAAAACTGAAAATAGGCACTGATACTACAATAATTAAATTCAAAATGTGCATAAATTAAAAACAAATTATTTATCAAATCTATTGAGTTACCACCCACATTGAAAAATATGTATCTTGCTTCTAAAAGCCTGAGATTATTAGATAATAAATGATAATGGTGTACTGGAGTACAAAACAGATGACACCATGTTATAAAATAATAAACTATGACCATGTTGTATAAAAATGGTGCATAAAAATGGTGCATATTAAAGTTGTGTTAGGTAAATGATGGTAATCAGTAGTTGATAACAAATGGTAATTATGTACATAGTATGTATATTATATGATAAATCTTTCATGGTGTATATGACACATGGTAATGTTGTACAAGTCACTCGACAATATGTTATGCATGCGTGTTTCTGTATTGATTACTCCCAAGCATTTATTTTTTAACATAAAACTGGTAAATGTTTCAGATAATTTTTTTAAGTACATATTATTGGAATTTATATGTACCCAGTAAATGGTAATGATGTACAAGTCACTTAATAATGTTAATTATGCATGTGTGTATTGATTGTGTATTTTCTTGCACTTATAGTTAAACATATTATAGGTGTTAACTTACTTAACAAATATTTAAGGTGTATATGATAAATGGATATGCTTTGTAAGTCAATTGACAATATGTTATGCATGTGTGTATTGACTGTTTTCTATTACTCATTTATGAACTTGAACAGTTCCTGGGTGACTGAGTTATCTCACTTTGTACAGCAACTTAATTATTATGTACCTATGTACTCTCTTGCACTTATACAGTTTAACCCCACATACTACATGACCAATTTTATATTTGTACATCAACATAATTAATTATTACTTGTGAAATCNGCATTTTACTTCTTATATTTAATCGACTTTACTAAGCACACAGCATTCTACATTAATATTGGCATGAACAGCTTTCAATTTCTTACTTTATGAAGTACAGCAGTGTGTTATACACGTTTTTAGAAAGGTGGCAGGTCCCTTTAGATTGGAAATGGTGAGGGTGAATTATTATATTCACTCAAGCATCATAACATGCCAATTTGTATTTTTCATTTAAGCATGACAACGTGTTTTTTTTGTATTGTGTTATATAACATTAATTAATTGCTTACAAACAATGCATTGGTATGCTATGCTACAATTTGGTTTGATGAAACGTACACGAATAATTCACAAACATACTCCTAAATTAGTCAATTTCAGTTACGATTAAGTCCTTTGTTCAGAACAAAGCTTTTATTTAAAAAGAAATGTTAAGAATATTATAGGAGCAAATATACCGTTGAGCAGGGGCAAAGTAGCCATACACAATCAACATAAAAGTGTCGTATAGATATGTTTGGTACGAGAGGTCCATGCGCACGTGAATCAATGAAAATTTCCAAAACAATAGAGATAAACATGCGGTGCACTGTTACGTTGTGTATTAAGTAAAAGCAAATCAAAAAAGATTTTTATGTTTAGACAGTCTATAGATATAAATAGGTAAAACTATTTGTGTCTGGTAATGTTGATCAAATTCGTGACCTAAAACCTCATCAAGTATGTTTATGCCAGCTGCGGTCTAGCAAAAAAGTAGACATCCGACAGCTTAAGTAACAGTTGACAGAACAATCTTCTTATCACCAGAGACAGACAATATTTGTGCCAGTTCAAAATTACGTTGAGTCGAATATACTTTGCATTGAGAACATATTTTTGTATATAATANCAAACAAACGGCCATTATAACCCATTCCATTCAAAACCGGTTTAGCATGTTGTGAACTCTCGCGATTTACACCATGACTGCAGTCATACGGCGATAATTGTACGAGTATGTGTCAGCGTGCAAGAGTTTAGCAATGCATAAACTTATGTTTCAAAAACTTAATCTTTATAATTGTACAAGAAGTCATATTAACACAATATGGATGCAGAGTCAACTGCTTGCTTATAGAAACAATATATGTGTGTAATTGGTTTAAATATGGAAAATGTTGCCCAACCTTGATAAAAAAATCACTCTGTTAATTAAATTTTGTTAAATTATATTTAAACATCCAAGAAACTAAACTTAAGGTTTATCACAAATTTTCGAATAATTAGAAAATAGTTTTTTTTTTACAAATATGCTGTTTTATACGTTCACTGACCAATATTACATGCGATCAGCACTTTTATTCGTTAAGAAATGTTATTAATGTGTACATTTTTATTTGGATATGTCATAATGCGTGAGTGTCCAAGCCCCTTGATACGAACCGATTTGTATCCGTCAGATATCAAACTATCTTACCCGGATATCGCCCCAGGGTGTGGTTATACTGCAGCGCGCTGGACTGTGTAAAAGTCCGGGGTCCGAGCCCCGCCTTGATGGACAGTTTGTTGTCCTGTCCCAGCGCCATCCCCGTGTACTGGTTACCACACAGGAACTTGTCCTCGAAGTCACAGGCCACTGTCAGGTCTGTGGGGAGATGTTGGGTTGATAATTAAATGAGCCTCGCTCTGGGAAAACTGGGCTTAATACATGTGCGCAAAGTGAAGTCCCGGATTAGCCGGTGCAGTTCGCAAACGCTTATCAGGGACGACACTCTCCGCCTATACTGGATTTTCGTTTAGAAATGACCTCTTTTAAAGGAAAAAAAACATAAAAGTGAAAAGTGTCGTCCCTGATTAGCCTGTGTGCACTACACAGGCTAATCTGCTGGGATGACACTTTACGCACATTCATTAAGCCCTGTTTTCACAGAAGGCGGCTCAAATATTGCACTTTTAGAATAGGTAAAGGAAACATGAAACTATTGACGATCTTAACAGCCTTAAGATCTGTGCAATGTTATACAAATGCCCAATATATGTAACGGATAACAAAATATTATAGGATTAGCATAACGTGTTGATTTACTAATGAAAACGGAATATGTAGATCCAAATTGATGCACACTACACTGCTTTAAAACTCTTTAGAACTTTAAGTATGTTCTCATAAATGCTGAAAGCATTCAAGAAGAACTATTTAGCGTGCATGGTCATGTTGATCCTGTGGTGTATTTTCAATCATATGGATCTTAAAGAAATATTCCATATATACTATAAATATATTAAAAGCCATTACACTGTCAAAATTCCTGCACAACACCATGGACCTTTTTTCGAAGTATATTAAATGCGCATTTAATACGCATTTAAGTCAGCGGTATTTGCACTTTTTTTTTTCTGCATTAAATGCGCATTTAATACACTTGAAAATGCAGAAACATTCACTTTTAACAGAAAAAGGTGTTGTTTTTTTAGATAAATACAGTGCAGTGTGTTCAAAGTATATTTCTTCTTCTGAAAAATACACCTTACCATAAAATAAGTAAGCTTCAGACAGTGCATTTTATGTGTGTTTTACGTATATGTTTAAGTGTATTAATAATCTTTGTCAATATTCTGGTCACGGGTCAGTCTGTCCACCCATTGTTATTTCAACGCTATTGCATTGACTTAGGCAAATGATAATTGTATTTTGACCAGAAATATCTCTGAAATAATAGACTTTTACTCCAGGGGCCGGTTTAATGAGAGCGACCATGGTCGGGTGAAAACCAGACTGTAGCACCGCGACTGTGTGGTTGCCCGACGCTCGTCGGCCGCCAACTGACCACTCGTCGCGTTCAAGGAGAAAGTTGCCGCAACTGTGGTAGCAGGACGGTGTGGCCTCGACTGCAGTCATGGTAGTCGCTATTTTTAGGAAAATAACCACGTGCCGACAAAGCGTCAAGCGACGAGCAGTCGTGGTGTGAGGGGTGGACTGCAGCCGCTCGACAGTATGTCGAACAACGCGTGGTCGACAGACGATCGTCGCTCTCCATTAAACCCGGTTATCGTCGCACGATGATTATTCGCTGGTACAACCACACTCGCCCGACCATGATCGCTCTCATTAAACCGGACCCAGGGGTCAGTGGTTGGAGCCCAGTTGAGGGTTACTTTTTTTTCTTTCTTAAATTTTATTCTTGTTTTTTTACTGGAGCTTTTCAGATCCAATGTTTACAATTATCAATATAAAGCAAGTAATGACAAACTTCATTAGACGTATGCCAAAATCTGTGAAAAGGCCCCTTTAATAAGAATTATTCCATTAACACAACCAAAATATTTAGCATTACCGCGCGCGATGATTAACTACACTATTAATAATTGAATCAAATAGCTAAGTTCGGCAAACCATTACAACAGGTATTTTGGAAGAACGGGCGTATAAATAGAAACACAAGTTTGTCAGATGTCCGGATTGAAACATTGTCCGGATTTCTATCATTTGTCAGTAGAACTTATCCAGAAGTGATAATTCATATTTTAATGTTTGGACGTAAACGAAAACAATGTCTATCTGGTTATATTTTCACAACAAAATCACAATTGCTAACGAAATCAACAACCTTATCATGTGCTTTGTAATCCAGTAACATTTTATTAATCATTATCATAAACGTTGACATTAAGACTAACAATATGGTTTAAATTAGACTTATTAGATTCCGTGCGATTTTACACTCCGAACGACTTTTGATAAAACTATAGAATTAAAGTAGCTCGGAAAAATAAAAGAACCACTCAAATTTAACCTTTCAATACTTTTCAATAAAAATAAATCACTGTCTTATTTGTTTTATAATATATTATATATAAAATCCATAAAACTAGTTCAGATAGGTCCAAGTGCATACTATTTTACAAGGAAAGAATCAACGCCTACACGAAATAATTTGCATAATGGTAATGAAGAGGTTTACCATCATGTTACCATAATTATAATTTAAAAACTTCATAAATTTTACCCTTTTATTTGTTAATATGTATTTTTTTTCTCAATTCCAAACCTCAAAATGGCGACCGGCTACAACATTGTACCAAACGATGACGTCACAACAGGATTGCGCATGCGCAAGCCCATCGTGTGTATAAAATTGAAGATTCGGAAAATGGTCGAGGTGTACAAAGTTGATACACACAAAACAAAATGCTCGGGATCGGACGACAAGTGGGACCCCTCGATCTGAGCATTTTTTTTATGTTTCATGGAAATATAAGCATTTTGAAGCATATTTACTCTGTTTACGAGTGAGGACGTCCTCATTTGGACAACGAGTCCTCATTTGTTGCTGTGTAGGCTGATGGATGTCCCCATTTGGACGTGTAGACATGAGCACACACACACACACACACACACACACACACACACACGCGCAGACACACGCAGACACACGCACATATACATACACACACACACATAGACTCACACACGCACGCAAGCACATGCACGCATTCACACACAATACACAAAGTGTTTTTACGGTTCATAAAAAAATAACATAACATTTTCAAACATGTTCAAAGCATTGTAAAATAACTCTTGATTCTTTATTGGGTTATACGTATGGTTGACGTTTTTTTAAAAAGACATAAAACATAATAGTGTTTAGAGAATGGGCACATATGTATTCAAAGAGGTTATCTAAGTAGTATTGGTTGACACATATCTAATAAAGTGGATCCATTTTTGATTATGTTTTTCATGTTTGTTTTTAATAAGGGCAATTTCTGCTTCTGTCTGTATTTGTATCTTAAGATAATTAAGAAAAATGTTGAAGTTTGGGATGCATTTTTAAATTTTCATGTTAAATATGAATGTTTTTATTAAAATTAATATACAATTTAAAACATCGCTGTAAACTTTTTTGTCGATAATGCCAAAGAAGGCCATTTCTTTGTTAAATTTAATTCAATATTCACTTGATTTAGAAAGTACTGCAGTTTTGTCCATAGTTCTTGAATGTAAGCGCATTCCCAAAATAAGTGGTCAATTGTTTCTCTTATTGTTAATAGTTTACTCCCGGCGCTATATTTCGTGGTCCTCAAACAGTCCAGGTGCTAACGTTATTGTAAATCGGGTCTTTACATAATTAAAAATTAAATCTTTGTACGCAACTCCGGACCAGTGTTTTTTCGAAACCCATTTTATTCCGGAGTAAGTCTATGAAAAAAGTAAAATAGCATGGTAATTGTATCGAATTTTAAGTATCTTGTAAGGGAAAATTTAAGAGTTATATAGATAAAATAACTCGGTGTAATCATTTAAATATTTTCACTAAATTTGAGTTTAACAAACTGTAATAATCTTCTTCATATATAGATTTTCTCCATTTACATTTGTTTGGTGATATAGTGAAATTCAACTATTTGTATTTATTAACTGTATGAGTTTTACAGATAAACGAACAGAGAAACGTGATGAAACATGTTTAAACATGAACATAAAGTGCGCATTATAGTTTCCCATTAAGTCTTTCTTTACACCTGTTCGTGAGATGCGACGTGTTACAAGTGAGAAATGGTTGAGCACATGTAAACCATTTTTAATTGAACAAATTACTCTCGTGCACATGAGAAGGAAATAAGAATAAAAAAAATGATGCATACACTATTCAGGAAATCTGTTTCCAGTATTAACGTCTTGATAACCAATAATTAGATTACACTTTTTTTTTTAATAAAAATATTTCAAGCTTTTCATTTCTTCTATTGCAGAAAAAGAAGAACTGATAGAAGGTCTACCGATTGAAACGGTGTTGAATGCGTCCGAAAGAAGTCCTTGTTCTATATCGAGAATGGCAATGGTCATTCTTGCTTTATTACAACTTTAATCCTTCTAAATGTGTCTTAACGAATGTATATCATGATCCATCAATGTGCTTCACATTTTTTTCGAGGTACAGATTTCAAAGATATAGAATACTCTTATGCTGTGGCAGCTTGTGTTTATATTTTATTTGACTCGTAATAGCTTTAGCTTATTTAATTGCTCAATATTTGTCCTGACTTGATGTTTTGCTCAATACTTGCCCCAACTTATATTATGTTGATGCAATTAATCACTGCTGATTCGTCACAGTAAATATTATTTTGGAAATATATGAACATGTAGACAGTTATTGGCTATACTGGTCCATTAGTGTTTTTTTTTTTACGCAGATACGTACTCACGGTCGATTCACCGTTTTTCTTTCAAAACAATATCCTTGTACATGTTTGATCTATAACATTATATTTGCTGCCAATTAAACATATATGGGCTCACTATTGACTCACCAGTATTTACAAGCTTAAACATAATAAATCAACTGCAGATGTACATGCACATCTGTATTTTGCCTTTAACTGACATTGTACAAAATATGTTTGGATTTTGTTTTATAATAAAACATGTTACTACACTGTGGTTCCTTAACATTAATTTGAATCTCATTTTGTTAAACGACTTGGAATTTACAATTGGGGCAGATTTAGGAATCTGATATTTCCCAATTGTATTATACATGTGTGTGCGAAGAAATACAATAATTGTTAAATCTAGTTCGTGTCCCCAATAATACTCAAATCAAACATTTACATTAGACATGCATGTATGCACGTTGTATTGCGTTTAATTTATGACGAGGAAATATATATAAAAGATTGCCCGGACTTGTGTTCCTCTTCGGTCACCGTATAACATTTTTTGTTAACGTGATGGAGCTCGCAAACATGAAACTCGCCGTTTATGCATTAATATATTAAAGTACCATAATGACGAACTGCATTCGTTTCTCTGTTTGTGTTGGTTGAAAAAGCTCAAAGAATTCCCCGCTAACTTACTGATATGTTCTAACTAATCTCCTGTCACATGTACACGAACAGAGTACAGTCAAGTTACCATTACCGGATCATTACCCATAGCGGATCACTTTGATGTTCAAGAATGCATATCGCGATAAATAGTTGACATTTTAATATGATATTTTGCACACAGCATCTTCAAGGCCTGNATATATATATACAGTATAAGGTTAAATATATACAGTATTAGGTTAAATATATACAGTATAGGGTTAAATATATACAGTATAAGGTTAAATATATACAGTATTAGGTTCAATATATATACAGTAATAGGTTCAATATATACAGTAATAGGTTAAATATATACAGTATTGGGTTAAATATATTCAGTATTAAGTTAAATATATACAGTATTATGTTAAATATATACAGTATTAGGTTAAATATATACACAATTTGGTTAAATATATACAGTATTAGGATAAATATGTACAGTATTATGTTAAATATATACAGTATTAGGTTAAATATATACGTTATTAGGTTATATATATATACAGTTTTAGGTTAAATACATACAGATTAGGTTAAATATATACAGTGCCATGTTAAATATATACAGTATTAGGTTACTTATATACAGTATTAGGTTAAATATATACCGTATGAGGTTAAATATATACAGTATTCGGTTAAATATATACAGTATTCGGTTAAATATATACAGTATTAGGTTAAATATATACAGTGTTAGGTTAACTATATACAGTATAAGGTATGTTAACTTATGGAGTATGAATGAATGAACAGATTCAATCCATGTTGATTGTTTTAATTAAGGACTTTATCAAATGTTAAGGAATGTGGCTACGTAACAACCTAAAAGTCTATTTACGTTTGTGTTAATTGGTTAAGGAACATCGGAGGAAGTCGAACGTGTAAGATTTTTTTTCATAAATCATTACTTGAAGAAAGAGACACATGTCGTTTTGTATTCTTTGTTGAGAATAATCGTTCTGTACGAAAAAAAAAATGTTATACTTTCAGCAATGCCCAAAAGGACAAAACGAAATCGAGTTGTGTTCTTTACTTGATATGGGTTGCTTACTCGATGTGTGCAACTTAACAACTCAGATCAAAATTCAATATAACATTTCGCTCATTACTACAAACTTTACACGTCAATTAGGGTAAGTGGTTTAGATATTTGAATCACAACTCGAACATTCCAAGAATAAGTATACACATGTATAAAATTATGTACTGGTGAAATTCTTTGAACATTTTTACAGATTTGACCATAGCTTACAAGGAGCTAATTAGTTCATAATTTCCACATATTTATAAGAAACGTATTTTTATTTAGATATGTATGGATACAATAATTGACATCGTACAATACTTATACATGTATATACAACAGTAAATTAACAAAAACAACTCCAATCTACATTCTCTTTTGGTCAACAGACTGAACTCTCAAGAGGTGGATTTCCATTCTGCAATCCGATAGAGATAATTGAATAATGGAAACATAATGGCCGTTATTAGAATCTGCTTAAACATTAATTAAAACGTGGAAACGTTACATGTTCTGCGTTTGACATGTAGACGCGCACTAATACACGTAGAAAATTGTATTTCGTTAATTAAAAAAAAATACCGACGGAAAGCGGCTTAGCTTTTCAATTAATTACAGTAGTGCGCTTATTATAAAACAGCTTAATTTAACCGTATGTAGGAGACACGTTGGTTATACTTAAAATTAAACATAATTTATCACTTATTGATTTTATTGAAGTGAATTTCCAACTCATGAAATGAAAAGTAAACGTTTTACTTTTTAATAGCTTTGTTGAAAATAATTGACTGACGCATTGACAAGTAAAGTTGTTCGATAAAATGCAAAACATGCTATTCATTAACACACGAATGCGGAACAATACATGGTCAATTGTCAATCAATACAATCAGTCCAAGTGAATCAAGCATTAGCACACGGTCTTTGTAAGATTTCTCAAGTGAGAGTTTACAAATATTGATGTGTATCTACTTTATTTCAAGTGTATACACCGCATTTCTTTGAGTGGCAACTTAGCAAACAAATCGTATATTTTAAGGGGAACATTTATTTCATTTTGCTGCCCGTTTATCTTTTTAGGGCATACAACAACATTTATTTCAAAAGCTATAATTTTAACAACGATCAAGGCGTTTGTAAGACCCATTAT
Organism: Dreissena rostriformis; assembly: GCA_007657795.1. Classification (NCBI taxonomy): domain Eukaryota; kingdom Metazoa; phylum Mollusca; class Bivalvia; order Myida; family Dreissenidae; genus Dreissena; species Dreissena rostriformis. The sequence goes on along the minus strand of VMBQ01010071.1, from coordinate 18,248 downwards.
TCAATGCTAAAAGCTGGTGTATTAAATGTGTATTAGCAATGTTTCATTAATATAGCCTGACAACAATTACAAAATACTATCAATAACCCATTTATAATTGTACATTTTTCATTTCCTTTTTAAAATCGCGGTTTAATGACTATTTATCCTCATTACAATTGTATCCATTAGATGAATGCTCATTTATTGTCTTAATTATAACAAACTGAAGTAAAAAAAAAAACATGTTGTAAAACCATCATGCTATTTTCAGAGAAGAGACGTGAGACGTGAGAAGAGACGTGTTCAGCCATGCGTATATTCCATTTGTGTTGGAAAGATAAGTTTGACATTTCCTATACACGGATGTATCAATACATGTTTTTGTAAAACTGTCATTGACACGCACTATTCACGATTCTTTCAATGTTAAAGAGTGAAACAAGAANTTATGTAAGTTAACTTAAAACATCTAAAACGTTATAACTTGAACTTGTTCTTTTTAAAGTCACTCATCTGAACTTGTCTTCACTTTATTGGCCCGGGGCTTATAACCCTGAAACAATCTTTTCTTTCTCCTCTTTTTATCTTTAAGCCAGACCAGTAATGCATAAGATGGGTCATATGATCCCACAGGGACCTGGTAAATGTTCGTGGCAGTCAGCATTTCAAGATTCTACTTATGGCAGAGTGCTTTTGTTGAAAGATCTTTGTAGCAACCCATTATCATCCCATTCAACCTTGGCCGGTTACGCACTTTAATCGATTATAAATACGTACCGAGATTTGCATTGCGTAATGTTACGTACATGGGCCGATTTTTAAAGCGTTTTTTAATTTTTTCAATGCGTAAATACGCAGATACGCATCTTATCTAGAGCTCTGAATGCTTTATGTTAATCCATTTTCTGTCATTAAAAGGCAAGTATTTTTCGGAGGAACAAGACCAATATACAAATTATTTACTACGTATTAACATCAATAATAATAAACAACATACAACTAGGATACTTATTGGTAAATAACCTTATTTGTGCATGGTTGATTCTCGGTCAATACCAACTGTTTGAAGACGTGGCCTTTATCTGAAAGCTCCCTAGGGCTATTTTTCTCATAGTCCTGTACTTGGTATGTGGACCCGTTTGCAAAATGTAGTTGAGGGCGTTTCTCAGTGGAATTGAGTTTATGGGTTAGTAGACATGCAAAAAAATCGAGGTGCTTGTCTGGCATCATGCCACGTTTTTGCTATAATCGATTCAAAGATGGCCGCCATTGACATAATACAATTTGTACTTTTATTTACCGTAACAACAAAATACATTTATAATAAATATATATACTGACCAAATATAGTGTTTAGGATCAATTTATGTTGTCAATGTATCTTTTCAAAGTCAGCATGACCTTGAAACGGCATGTACAAGGTCATTTCGTCTTAAATACCACTCAGTCCTTTGATTCTTAGATTCGTTGATTTGCTGAATTGACAGCTCAAATTTTACTAAAATGTAACGCTTATTTATGCAGTTTTAAATTGTCAAATGTTTTTTTTTGCATATGGTATTTGTATTAAAATCTATAAAAATATCCAATAGAACCATTCTTCTTTATAGATTATCATTTAATTTTATGCTTATTAATGCATTTGATTGCAAACATTGATCCGATCATTTTATTTACAAANATTAAACAACACAAATTATTATATTCTATTAATGCAAATATCACTTAATATAATTTTTCACAACACTTTATTTTTAAATTGAAAAAATTGCTGTGATTCAATGGAAGCACTATCCGCATTGTTTACTTTCTCACTTTTCTCATTTCCTCAGAGAGAGTGTTTCTAATAATTTATGTTTTACCTTTTAATTTTTACAATATTTGACATACTTTTATCTGAGAATTACATTAAATCTTTACATTTTTACAAAAGAAAAAACAAGCTGGTGGCAATTTAGTTTAAATATTGGTAAATAATTGGTACATGCAATAGAAAGATAGATGTTTTTGTTGTAGGAGAATTTTTCGGCTTTGTTGAGACAGTCATTACGAATTTTAAATATCAGACCTTTGTTAGTCTGGTGAAGTGGCCGCGCGACCTCGCTCCCCATATATTTAAGAAATGCTTCCCCGATGGCCTTTGTCTTGTCGCGCGGGAAAATAATGCCCACCGTCGTAAGAATGACAGTAATCCATAGCGCCTGTGTGGGGCCTGATTTGAAGGGGTTAGAATGGGTCCTTCTTTCGGAATGGGGTTCTTTATGACATGAAGGGTTAGGGCTGGAGAGAGGAGATAAAGGCTCCCCATTACGTGACTTGTTTGCCTCAGGGGAATCAATTGAAACATCTTCGACGCGGGGTTTTTGCTGGATTTTTTCTTGTGTGCCCTTTTTGATTTAGGCGTTTCAGAGATCTTAGCGGCGGTTAAAGTGATTTTTCTCATCATTTTTGTAGTATTACTGATTACAATCGAAAGAGTGCANATTTATATGCAATAATGACCTGAACCTTTTTGTTTTGCATTTATAGTGCTAGTGAAGTTCATTTAACTGGCGGTCAAGGGTTTTATTACGTTTCCTATTATTCTTCTATTTTTACATCGATATAATTAATTGTGGAAAATACGAAACCGTTACGAAAAAGATTTTTAATTACCCTTAATCATATCTGAGAATTCTTTTAGAAATACCGTTATTTGCGATCTTGCAAGGTAATTTAAAAATTAACACAGGCACTGGGGGTAAGTGAACTGTTAAGAGATGTTGTTTTTTTATACCACATTTATATAGCGCCCTTTTCACACTCGAGATGTGCGTTCAAAGGCGCTTTACATTTTTGCCCTGATCACTGGGTCATAAGTCGTCCGTTATTTTTGTTTCATGATGCCAGTTATCATTTTACGAGGATATATGTATGCATTCAAAGGCATAACAATTTGTTAATAATTGAAATTGTAAAATAGCCGTTTCTACAAAAACACAAGCCTCTCTACAACAACAACAATAACAACCAGAACAACATCAACAACAACAACAACACCACCAACAACATGTGTTTCGGCAATAGCGAAACATTAAAAATACTTCTAGCTTAGAAGACTGTATTTATTGAGAATTATATCGACGAGAACGTCTAAATTAAAAAAGTGAATTTATACTCGAATATGTGGAAGCATTATGATGTGTTAATATAATGGCTATATCATTCCCATCCAGACGTTTCTAAATAAAAATTTAACGCATACAAAATGATTCAGTGCCATCGTTTTTTTAGTCTTCATATCGGTTTAAACTTTGGGTTCCATTTGGTACACAATTACACTTTTCCCCTGCAATGACTATACGAATTGTTTTTGGCCTTTGTAAGTCCCGAATACAGAAGTGTTGTCGCGAAATGCGATATAGTATTAATATTTATAGTGCTTGGTATTGTTAATTATGTCAAAACGTAAGGGTTAATACATGTATCATAGACATTTATAAAAAAAATCTGTCAATAAAAGCTATTAGGCAGAGAAATGAAGCACACAGTTGGATACTCATTCTTTATCACGCACACAATTGGATACTAGTTCTATATCACGCACACAGTTGGATACTTTTTCTTTATCACGCACACAGTTGGATACTCATTCTATATCACGCACACAGTTAGATACTCATTCAATATCACGCACACAGTTAGATACTCATTCTATATCTCGCACACAGTTAGATACTCATTCTTTACCACGCACACAGATGGATCCTCATTCTACATGTATATCACGCACACAGTTGGATACTCATTCTATATCACGCACAAAGTTAGATACTCATTCTATATCTCGCACACAGTTAGATACTCATTCTATATCACGCACACAGTTAGATACTCATTCTATATCTCGCACACAGTTAGATACTCATTCTTTATCACGCACACAGATGGATCCTCATTCTATATCACGCACACAGTTGGATACTCATTCTATATCACGCACACAGTTGGATACTCGTTCTATATCACGCACATAGTTGGATACTTGTTCTATATCACGCACGCAGTTGGATACTCGTTCTATATCACGCACACAGTTGGATACTCGTTCTAAATCACGCACACAGTTGTATACTCATTTAATATTAAGCACACAGTTGGATACTCATTCTATATCATGCACACAGTTGGATACTCATTCTAAATCACACACACAGTTGGATACTCATTNTAGAGGGTTATGGTTAGGGTTAGGGTTAGTGTTAGGGGTCGGGTTAGGGACCCTAACCCTTACCCTAACCCATTTTTTGGGTTATCACCCCTATACCATGCCTCGCCCGTTGTAGTTTTCCGCCTCCCTCATAACATATGCTTTAAAGTGCAAAACCGGTTTAGTTTGTAGTCACCTACTCAGCTCCACGTAGAAGAAATGACCTGTACGAACAATCGGCCATTATAACCAATTCAATTCAAAACAGGTTTAGCATGTTGTGAACTTTCGCGATTTAGACCATGACTGCAGTCATACGGCGATAATTGTACGAGTATGTGTCAGCGTGCATAAGTTTAGCGGTGCATAAACGTATGTTTCAAAAACTTAATCTTTATAATTGTACAAGAAGTCATATTAAAACAATATCGATGCAGAGTCAACTGCTTGCTTATAGAAAATACAGAGTCAATGCACTGAGACCACTGAAGGGTGCCAGTAAGTGGGATGTATAAAGGGTCATGGCACTAATACCACAGAAGGATGCCAGTACACAGGGATAGTTTATGAGGCATGGCACTGAGACCACAGAAGGTTGAAGGTACACAGGGATGTATTAAGAGCCATGGCACTGAGAACACAGAAGGATGCCAGTACACAATGATGTATTAAGAGTCATGGCACTGAGACCACAGAAGTATGTCAGTACACAGGGATGTATTACGAGTCACTGTACTGAGACCACATAAGGGTGCCAGTACACAGGTATGTATTAAGAGTCACTGTACTGAGACCACATAAGGTTGGCAGTACACAGGTTTGTTTTAAGAGACATGGCACTGAGACCACAGAAGGGTGCCAGTACACAGAGATGTTTTATGAGTCACTGCAATGAGACCACAGAAGGGTACCAGTACACAGGAATGTTTTAAGGGTCATGGCACTGAGACCACAGAAGGGTGCCAGTACACATGGGTGTATTAAGAGTCATGGCACTGAGACAACAGAAGGGTGCAAGTACACAGGTATGTATTAAGAGTCACTGCACTGAGAACACAGAAGGGTGCCAGTACACAGAGATGTATTAAGAGTCACTGCAATGAGACCACAGAAGGGTACCAGTACACAGGGTTGTTTTAAGGGTCATGGCACTGAGACCACATAAGGGTTCTAGTACTCATGGGTGTATTAGGAGTTATGGCACTGAGACCATATAAGGGTGCCAGTAAACAGGGATGTACAAAAAGTCACTGCACTGAGACCACAGAAGGGTGCAAGTAGACAGGGATATATTAACTGTCATAGTACTGAGCCCACTGAAGAGTGCATGTACAAATAGATATATTAAGTGTCAAGGTACTGAGACAACTGAAAGGTGCCAGTACACAGAGATGTATTAAGATTCACTGCACTGAGACCACAGAAGGGTGCCAGTACACAGGGATGTATTAAGAGTCACCTGCACTGAGACCACAGAAGGGTGCCAGTACACATGGATGTATTGAGAGCCATGGCACTGAGACAACAGAAGGGTGCCAGTACACAGGTATGTTTTAAGAGTCACTGCACTGAGAACACAGAAGTTTGCCAGTACACCGGGATGTATTAAGAGTCAATGCACTGAGACCACTGAAGGGTGCCAGTAAGTGGGATGTATAAAGGGTAATGGCACTAATACCACAGAAGGATGCCAGTACACAGGGATGGTTTATGAGGCATGGCACTGAGACCACAGAAGGTTGCAAGTACACAGGGATGTATTAAGAGTCATGGCACTGAGACCACAGAAGGGTGCCATTATACAGGGATGTATTAAGAGTCACTGTACTAAGACCACAGAAGGGTGCCAGTACACAGGGATGTATAAAGTGTCATGGCACTGAGACCACAGAAGGGTGCCATTACACAGGGATGTTTTAAGAGACATGACACTGAGACCACAGAAGTATGTCAGTACACAGGGATGTATTAAGAGTCACTGTACTGAGACCACAGAAGGGTGCCAGTACACAGGGATGTATTAAGAGTCACTGTACTGAGACCACAGAATGGTGGCAGTACACAGGGATGTTTTAAGAGACATGGCACTGAGACCACAGAAGGTTGCAAGTACACAGAGATGCATGAAGAGACATGACACTGAGACCACAGAAAGGTGCCAGTACACAGAGATGTATTATGAGTCACTGCAATGAGACCACAGAAGGGTACCAGTACACAGGAATGTTTTAAGGGTCATGGCACTGAGACCACAGAAGGGTGCCAGTACACATGGATGTATTAAGAGTCATGGCACTGAGACAACAGAAGGGTGCAAGTACACATGTATGTATTAAGAGTCACTGCACTTAGAACACAGAAGGGTGCCAGTACACAGAGATGTATTAAGAGTCACTGCAATGAGACCACAGAAGGGTACCAGTACACAGGGTTGTTTTAAGGGTCATGGCACTGAGACCACATAAGGGTGCTAGTACTCATGGGTGTATTAAGAGTAATGACACTGAGACCATATAAGGGTGCCAGTAAACAGGGATGTACAACAAGTCACTGCACTGAGACCACAGAAGGGTGCAAGTAGACAGGGATATATTAACTCTCATAGTACTGAGCTCACTGAAGAGTGCATGTACAAATAGATATATTAAGTGTCAAGGTACTGTGTCAACTGAAAGGTGCCAGTACATAGAGATGTATTAAGAGTCACTGCACTGAGACCACAGAAGGGTGCCAGTACACAGGGATGTATTAAGAGTCACTGTACTGAGACCACAGAAGGGTGCCAGTACACAGAACAGAAATATATTAAGAGTCATTGCACTGATACATGTGAAGGATATCAGTACACAAACATGTATTAAGAGTCATGGCACCGAGACCACAGAAGGGTGCCAGTACACAGTGATGTAATAAAGGTCACTGCACTGAGACCACAGAAGGGTACCAGTACACATGGATGTATTAAGAGCCATGGCACTGAGACAACAGAAGGGTGCCAGTACACAGGTATGTATAAAGAGTCACTGCACTGAGAACACAGAAGTGTGCCAGTACACATGGATGTATTAAGAGTCAATGCACTGAGACCACTGAAGGGTGCCAGTAAATGGGATGTATAAAGGGTCATGGCACTAATACCACAGAAGGATGCCAGTACACAGGGATGGTTTATGAGGCATGGCACTGAGACCATAGAAGGTTGCAAGTAAACAGGGATGTATTAAGAGTCATGGCGCTGAGACCACAGAAGGGTGCCATTATACAGGGATGTATTAAGAGTCACTGTACTAAGACAACAGAAGGGTGCCAGTACACAGGGATGTATTAAGTGTCATGGCACTGAGACCACAGAAGGGTGCCATTACACAGGGATGTTTAAAGAGACATGACACTGAGACCACAGAAGGTTGCAATAACGCAGGGATGTTTTAAGAGACATGGCACTGAGACCACAGAAGGTTGCAATAACACAGGGATGTTTTAAGAGACATGACACTGAGACCACAGAAGGTTGCAAGTACACAGGGATGTTTTAAGAGACATGACACTGAGACCACAGAAAGGTGCCAGTACAAAGGGATGTTTTAAGAGACATGACACTGAGACCACAGAAGGTTGCAATAACACAGGGATGTTTTAAGAGACATGACACTGAGACCACAGAAAGGTGCCAGTACAAAGAGATGTTTTAAGAGACATGAAACTGAGACCACAGAAGGGTGCCAGTACAAAGAGATGTATTAAGAGTCCTGGCACTGAGCCCACAGAAGGGTGCCAGTACACAGAGATGTATTAAGAGTTATGGCACTGAGACCACAGAATGGTGCCAGTACACAGAGATGTATTAAGAGTCATGGTACTTAAACCACAGAAGGGTGCCCGTACACAGGGATGTTTTAAGAGACATGGCACTGAGACCACAGAAGGTTGCAAGTACACAGGGATGTATTAAGGGTCACTGCACTGAGAACACATAAGGTTGCAAGTACACAGAGATGTATTAAGAGTCATGGCACTGAGACCACAGAAGGGTGCCAGTACACAGGGATGTCTTAAGGGTCACTGCAATGAGACCACAGAAGGGTGCCAGTACACAGGGATGTATTAAGAGTCATGGCACTGAGACCACAGAAGGGTGCAAGTACACAGGGATGTATTAAGAGTCACTGCACTGAGACCACAGAAGGGTGCCAGTACACAGGGATGTATCAAGAGTTATGGCACTGAGACCGCAGAATTTTGCAAGTACACAGGGATGTATTAAGAGTCATGGCACTGAGACCACAAAAGGGTGCCAGTACACAGGTATGTATTGAGAGTCACTGCACCGAGACCACGGAAGGGTGCCAGTTCACAGGGATGTAATAAAGGTCACTGCACTGAGACCACAGAAGGTTGCAAGCACGCAGGGATGTATTAAGAGTCATAGCACTGAGACCACAGAAGGTTGCAAGTACACAGGGATGTATCAAGAGTCACTGCACTGAGACAACAGGAGGGTGCCAATACACAGGAATGTATTGAGAGTTATGGCACTGAGACCACAGAAGGTTGCAAGTATACAGGGATGTATTAAGAGTCATGGCACTGAGACCACAGAAGGGTGCCAGTACACAGGGATGTATTAAGGGTCACTGCACTGAGAACACAGAAGGTTACAAGTACACAGGGATGTATAAAGAGTCACTGCACTGCGAGCACAGAACTGTGCCAGTACACAGAGATGTATTAAGAGTTATGGCACTGAGACCACTGAAGGATGCCAGTACACAGGGATGTATTAAGGGTCACTGCACTGAGAACACAGAAGGTTGCAAGTACACAGAGATGTATTAAGAGTCATGGCACTGAGACCACTGATGTGTGCAAGTACACAGGGATGTATTAAGGGTCACTGCAATGAGACCACCGAAAGGTGCAAGTACTTAGATATGTATTTAAGAGTCATGGCAATGCGACCACTGAAGGCTGTAAGTAGACATGGATGTATTAAAAGTAAATGCACTGAGACCACAGAAGGGTGAAAATACACATGAGCGTATAAAATGTCAATGCACTGAGACCACAGAAGGGTGCCAGAACACATGGATGTATGAAGTGTAATGGTACTGAGACCACATAAGGGTTCAAGTAGACATTGAAGTCTAAAGTGTCATGGTACTGAGACCACTAAGGGTGCAAGTTCACATGGATGTATTAAGAGTCAATGCACGGAGACCACAACAGGGTGCCAATTCACATGGATGTAATAAGTGTCATGGTACGGAGACCACAGAAGTGTGCAAGTACACATGAATGTATTAAGTGTCATGAAACTGCGACCATATAAGGATGCAAGTTAACATGGATGTATTAAGAGTCATGGTACTTAGACCAAAGTAGGATGCCAGTAGACAGGGGTGTATTAACTGCATAGTACTAAGCTCGCTGAAGGGTGCATTTAAAAAATGGATGTATTAAGTGTCAGGTACTGAGACCACAGAAGGTCGCCAATACACATGGGTGTATTAAGAGTCATAGCACTGGGACCACATAAGGTTGCCAATAAACATGGGTGTATTAAGAGTCATTACACTGAGACCACTGAAGGGTGCAAGTACACATGAATGTTTTAAGTGCCATGATACTGAAACCACAGAAGGGTGCAAATACTCATGGGTGTATTAATTTTCATTGTACTGAGACCACACAAGGGTGCCAATACACATGGGTGGATTAAGTGTCACATCACTGAGCCCACAGATTTTTATTTTCAACCACTTTTAAAAATTAATGACTTTTGTTTAGAGCTTCAGTTTCAAAACACAATTTTGACCGCATATTTATCATGTAAAGCAAAAACATTTCATTTTTAAATCCATTTCCACGTCATTTTTTAGTTTTTCGAATTACTAAGACTGAACTTAAAATTGGCATCTTTATTGAGTTATTGAGGTTTCGTCACACTGCAGGTTCGTGCCGCTGATATTTGTGTAGAAAAGAGGAAGTGGTTTCGTCCCGGTAATAATATGTAGCATGTACCGAATAACCCATTACAAATAGGAAACTGTTGCACATTTGGGCAATGAAAAAACTACATTGTTGTTGAAGATGATTTATTCATGATTTCATAGTGAGATATTTTTACATTATATATATAGTACATTTTGACCTACGGACGTATGATAATGATACATGCAAACATCACTTAAAAAAAATATATATAACATTTATCAATACATTTACACTTTTTTGTACATATAATGGACAAAAATGGACAAATATAACATCAAAAATAAACTATACACATATATTACAAAATTTANTACTACTACTTCTACTACTACTACTACTACTACTACTACTACTACTATTACTACAACTACTACAACTACTACTTCTACTACTACTACTACTACTACTGCTGCTACTACTACAACTACTGATACTACTTCTACTACTACTACTTCTACTACTGTACTACCACTACAACTACTACCACTTCGCATCAGATATGAACAAATAAACCTTTCTCTCTATCAAGTGGCATATACAAATTAACTTGTGTAATATAAGAACGGATTGTATTAAGATAATTAAGTTGCATTCCCTTATATATAAGATTGAACCCAAATCCTGAGGCTTAATTAAACACTATCAAGTTTGTTATTGGGGTAAACTAGTAATGGTTGTGATAAGCTACGATCTTGAGAACACTCACTAAGAAGAGATAGAACAAGGGACCTACTGGTCACTAGGTAGACACCTTATCCATTTGGCCACTGATAGCTTTATGAAAACTGTGTTTATCTAAGAACCTCTGAATTGTTTCCGATTACCATACTTGTTAAATCATTGGATTTCGTAACCTGATTTAATATTAGTTTGGAATGGTTTCCAAATACTATTTGCGTTGAAATATATGAACCTTTTCCGAATACCATTCATGTTCAAACATTTGATTTCGTAACCTGATATAAGATTGACTCTGAATAGTTTTTGAAAACCATATATGTTCAAACATTTGATTTCGTTAACTCATAAAACATTGCCTCGGATTTAAAAAAAATCATGAAATATTATACAATAGTTTATACGATAAAGAATAATTATAATATTTATTATAGGGATGTGACCGAATATTCGAATATTCAGAAATCGGCCGAATATTCGAATCCAAAATTCATATTCGAATATTCTATGTTTATGCAAAGATACTTTCAAAAAAGTTATAAGTACATGTACGAAGTCGCAGTTTTGGTTTCCATTATAAGTCATTGCTTTGATAACAGCTTCCATTAATGAACGAGATGATAATTGGCAGACGGGATGGTATAAGGAGAGGGACCAATCGTCAATGTACTATCAATTCATCGTTATGCAATATGTACAAACTATTTTCAGAAAATCAGTCGAAAATGAAAGTAAATTTATGTAAAACATTTACGTATATTGATAAACATTTAAAAATCTGTGTTTAGACAGGTTTTTTAACCTTAGCGGTCGATTGTATAAACAGTGGTTAATATTAACTTTAGTAACTTGATTACCGCAGTAATTCGCATGGTTATGTTACTGCAATATAATTGTATTTGTATAAACGATGGTTACTTAAGAAATAATATTTTTCTATCATGGCTTGTTGTCGAATAACCAACAGTAAGGAGTATAGATGCGTAGGAATTAAATCACGAGTGCGAAGCACGAGTGACTTGATAACACGCATCTATACTCCTTACTGTGAGTTATTCGACAACAAACCATCATAGACAATTATTATTTCGATTCTAACACGATTCTGATTGATTTGGTTCAAGTTTTTGGACGTGAACTATATGTTTCAATACTCCGACCTTCTTAGTATAAAGTTCACTATTTAGTGACGTCATTAAATTGTACAAACATATGACGTCGTTTTCATTCATAAATATTTTGCAAATGACGTCACTTTTATTGAGGACAAAAATCGTAGAAACTAAATGACGTCACGTTTATTGATGCTACTGAAAAGCTGACATGCTATTTATAAATGTTTTCTTAATAACGTTTCCTAACAAATAACATTCTTTGTAGTCGTGGTTATGCCACTTATCACCAAATATACAATTTGTTGTTTCATTACATTTATGTACATATTTCTTTTAGAGCGGGTTTAAGAACGTGCATTTTACTGCAATATTATCTTTATTTATTCGGAACTATTTTCGAAACATTAAGCTCCGCCCATAATTATTGCAGAATAACCCACACTTGATTTTCTTCTTTGTCTATAGAAAACAAACCGCGAGTAGCGTTAGAATTGGTTTTAACCTTACCATTGAAATTTGTTAACTTACCATAGTAAAATTATCAACAATGCAACCCTAAAAATGACTTCGTTTTCGCGACATTTGTCATACGAAAATTGTCCAATATGGCCTCTGACTCTGTCCCAAAAGAAATAAGCGAAAAACGGGCTAAAACGTTCAGTGACGCTTTTAAGAACTTAATGAAAGGATATCTGTATAAACTCAAAGCAAACCAAAGCGGCCACTCGTTACCTAAAAAGTAATTGACACCATGCTCGTTGTAGTCAAAAACTTGGTAGAAGACATTCTTTAAAGCCCTATTAAACCTCACAATCAACGATTATTTCGTAAACTATTTCCTAAAATAAAGTTAACCCATACAAAATCAGTGTTTCTTAAAGCAATAGGCCAAAATCAAAATGTGAACGCTAGATGTGGTCTGGTTACATAGATTTAACAAGATACTTTTGTTACCAGACCACATCTAGCGTTGAAATTATGGCTATTATATACGGAACGCTGATTTTGTATGGGTTAACTTTATTTTACGAAATAATAAACGAAATATTCGTTGATTTTGAGTTAATGGGGCTTACAAAGGACCTGTCTGGTTATGATTTTTACGCATTGAAACACAAAACTCATTAATTTATCTTGATGATATAACTGTTGTGGTTAGTCAACATTAGAGACACGGTTATTCACATGGACGGAAGTAGGGTGCAACAAAGCAATAACACGAAACGAACACATAATGTTTTAAATATATTGTCACAAGATTTATTATCGAATCCCGGGTAATACAGTTTCATATTTTTGTACATAATTTCACGAAATTTATGATCGAATCCCGGCTGTATAAAGTTTGAAACAATTAAAGTGTGCGCTTTGCAACACTGCGTTTTTCAAGATAGAATCTATATTTGAAATAAGAAATGAGTAAACTAAACATAAAATAATTCTTTGGGACGAAAGCACTTGCATTGACTTTAAATAGCTAATATGTATTTAATGTTCATGCCATTAAGCATTGAATATTGGGGACTTAAAATGATAACTTCATTTGTTTCAAATTACCGAATTAATAATACCGATAAATGGCGAAAGTGAGTGACTGCTGAAACGTATTTTCCACTGACTCAACCGGATACTGACTAAATGCATAATTGCGGTTTTTCAAATTTAAAGAAAAAATAAAATGATAACAATCTTTGATATTAATTCAGCATTTGAGTGTTTAGTAACCAAGTCTTTCTGCTAATTACCTCTCGAACGTTGACTTATCCACTTTAAGTGTTTCAATTATTATAACTTTAACTTATAAGTTATAGAAGACGAGTTTGAAAAAGGGGAAATAGTTGTGAAATTGATCTGCTTGTGCCTGATTTTTTTATTTGTTGTAAACAATTATTTGCTCCACTATTGTGCACTTTTTAACTATCCGTTTTATTCAACAAATACTTCCCCAGACACTTACAATGTAGTCTGTAAGTTCTTTATATCTATGCCTAAAGAGATTACGAAAATGATGCCAACAACTGTCGAAAAATATTTTCCATTAAATTACAAAACTGATGTCTTAAATTGATACAAATAAATGAAGTCCTTAACGATTTCACTTTGGACTGCGAAGTCAAAAAGTACATTGTATTTGTGTTCATTTCTTGGATGTATACGAGAGACAAACTTATGTATACTTAATAGAAGAATAACAACATGAAAAAATAAATCTTTAATTTCCATTTAAGCGAAAGGAAAAGCGGAAGTAGATTAAGTGTTCACCAAAACTAAAACTCTTACTTATTAAAATCATTTGAAGTACATACTGTTATTGAGGTATGTTAGAAATTGACATCTCGCAAACTGTCAATCAAATCCTTCTCTAAATATCGATCGACCAATCAGCCATCGATTAATCGGGCGCTTCAATTACCAACGAGCTGTCCGCTATTTTCTAGACACGCTGAATGTAGATATTCACATTTTTCAACGAGTTTTGTTTGTTTCCTCTTTAAAAACGTATATTAAATATAGCTACACGGTGCCAATTGGGATTGTGTAACTCGTGCAATCGATATCCAAAAAAAATAGTTGTTGACATTGCATTTATACCGTTTCCAAAGCCGAAAAAGGATTTCGAGAAGTGCAAGAAATGGATAAATGCACGTGGTCGTACCCACGAACAACTGAACGTCAACACTGTCAACGCCAATTAAAATATGTTAATAACGAATATATTAGAAGATTTAAATAGTTTATATTATCGATCTGATCATCACTTAATAGTTTGGTGTTTTTTATATAGTTCTATCAGTTAGTAGGTGAGTAATAGAAGCAAGGTTCATCTGCATTACTTTAAGAGTAATACAACTCAGCATGAAGCCTAATGCATGCTGTGTTTTATTACTCTTAAAGTAATGCACTTGATTGTCATTATACATGTTATTTGAAGGTGACACGTGATATCTTATCTAAATAACGGTATCTACACGTGTGCAGACATGTGGTGTCACTAATTAACGCTTTTAATCCACACTTGGATATCGAATGCCTAGTTCTCATTTTTTCCAACGAGTTTCGTTTATTTTGTTCGAAAAAAAAACGGAAATTAAATATGTTTAACGGTGTAAATATGGTTAATGTAACTCGGACGTTCGGTATCCAGAAAGATAAGTTAGATTAATTAAATGTATACTTTTCCATCGCGGAAATGCGGTCTTGACAAATGCGAGTGGAAGCTTCAATGTGTAGAAATACCGAGATCCCCCTTAAAGTTATAGAACATTAAGTTATTTCAAAAACTGGGAATGTCATATTAACATTATTAAGTATGAATTATTTCACTTGTGTATGTAAAATAATAGGGAATATTGGTACCCGTTTTGCGAAATTTAACGAAATCCGCGTTATAAATCGTGTTTTGTTTTGTGTCAGAAACAAATAAAAACCATATTATGATACTATTTTAATGAGAACGTATCGATAAATGCCATTCTATAAGAGTTATTCATTACTAATATAACCAATTAATGCGGTTACTTGGGGGAAGTCAGTACCTGCGCTGACACTGGTAGCTTTATTAACTAGCCTGACCGAAATCCCCTTCATACAACGCTAATTTATATCAGACAATGACCACAGTGATTTGGTTGTTTTGCACTTTCAATTAAAGTTATTTATAAATGTCCCATAAGCAATTTTTAATATTATTAATATCACTTTTATACGTTATAACATGTCGGATTTAGGTACCCACTCGACGTAAGAAAGCGCGTAAAAGTTCACCGAAATGCCAGTTATAAAGCGCTATTTCGTTTCAAATACACGCGGAAAAATGTTTCGTTAATCTTCTCGTAAATAACATGGGTAAATACCAGTGTAAAAGTGTTAATTTATTGCTAATACCACCATTTCACGTAGTAACAGGCTCGATTTCGGTAAGCGCGCAAGCGTTTGAGAGCGTGTTTAACGTAACGAAAAACCCGTTATTAATAGGTGATCCTCGATATAAACTAATATTTTGTGCATTTTGCAGAATAAATAAATGACACAAACCCCTTTTACAAGTGTTATATGATGTGAAAAGGTCCATAAAAATCATCCGGAATATCGCGCAATCTATATGCATTCTATAGGAAAAGAAGCCAATTTGGTGTTAACTTGTCTAGGTTTCTAATCTGCTAGGCCACGTGATTAAGTTGGCGGAGCGATCATCGTCCAGGCGAGATGTCAATTATGTGTAGTAGGTGTCGGGTGGATGCTCATGGCAAACAAAGGCCATAGACAAGTTTTATCTATTCATGTGTAGACGACGATACTATAGTCCATTGACAGAAATACCTAAACAATGACAATATTTTTTACAAACAGAACCAAAACATGCTATACTTTGAAATATGAATGAAATAATATCGCGGTAATTACACTAATTCAAACACATTTCATAATACAATTATACAAAATGTACAATAGATGAAAATAGTTTTACAACTCACCATGTTGGAATAAATGTTGCCCACGAAAATAAACTAGACGTTGTTGGCAAATTCAAGAGTGGTAAGTAAATTCATAATGAAATAAACAGTTCGATTGAATGACCCATGACAATCTTGCACCGTGCAATTATTGAGTATGATTGGACATAACAACTATTGCATCAGCCTTCATGAGTGAACGCACATTGGAGAACGGACAGAATGTCCACAAAAAGTAAATGTATATGATATGAAAAGAAAAAATAATAAACTGACATGTATGAAACTGGAATGGTAGATTACAGACCACTCAATACTTTATTAGAACATAAGCATACACAATAAACAAACCGTGCGACATCAATGTCAGCGTGATGCACATGGAACGAGCAACGATAATCCCATTAGTGGCAATGTTTGATTGCTGTTTTCAGTGACATTTATAAATTATCGTCCATATTTGAACAAGTACAAAATTGTCTTGGTAATCATAGTACGATGGACGCATTATACAATAATATATGTGACTTTTATTAAACCTATTGAAACTCTAGTCCAAAACGGCGATATTGTAAACCACAAATGTAATGTCCTTAGAACATGGGAGACTAACCTTAAAATTGTATTCTATAAAGCAAAAGCATGTAAAGCACTTTGATGAACTAAAGGCTGTATTGAAATGCAGAAATGGCAAAGCATGGGTGGAAGACCTGCTACTGGATTTATTGCTTAAAAGTATGGTTATCAACGAACTTTCTAATAAGTATTGTATGACTGTGTTCACGCCTTAACGGCGACACACACTTCTTGATGGTACATGGATATGTTCCGCTTATGGGACTTGACAAAATGCCATATATCAGAATGACATCTATCTATCGACAAACAATTAAAGATATATCGGTTTGAAAATTATGTTTACATGCAGCTACAAGACTCCTGTTACCTTAAATTGCTCAAATTCGAATCACAACTTTGCCGTTAAGGCTCGAGACTGGAAGATTTCTTAAAGTCGAGGAAAGACTGTGTTTGTAAGGATCCCAACAATATTAAAATAGAATATCATTTCTGAATTGAATAATTTTATTAAGGATTATCTTTCAATAACTGTGTTTCAAAGATAATATCAAATTACATAAAAGCATCATTGTATCTTAATGACGAAGGGAAACACTAGTATGGAATTTGTGGTGTATATAACTTGCATATCGATTGTATGATTTAACTTAAGAAGTCTCCATTATATTGCTTAAGTATATCACAATTTGATTGATGCTTATATTAATCGTGGATAAATTTACCTCTATATCGGTATATCGAGGTGCATTCAAATGGTATATTGCGGTACGGTTTTGAATTATGACAATATAAATTCAAACTTCGTACAAAACGATCAGGGCTTTCATTCGACCCAGCACTATAGGCTTTGATACTCAGAAATTATGTTTGTCTCGATTTTGACGAGTGTGAATAGTAAAGCGGCAGAAAACGTGCATTCATATGTTTCTGTCTGTTTCCAATAAATCGGGCGGAGCTGCAACCTTAATACCAAACACAGCGTTTACCAAATCAAACAAACTAATTGTATTATGTAACTACATTATAATAAGCCCATTAATTGATTGCAAAACAATTTGAGTTTGAGCTTCAAAAACTGTTTTAATTGTTTGCTGTTGTGTAACTGTTTATTAATGACCAAAATGTTTCTGCTCATGCCGCATTCTGAATTAAATCTTATTACTTTTGTCAGAAAAGACAATAAGAGAAACTTTAAGTGGTAGTGCAAGAGCACATAATTAAGTAAGAAAACCTAAAATATACTTTAAAATCAAATGA
>VMBQ01010070.1:8371-28183 GCA_007657795.1 Dreissena rostriformis | reverse complement strand
GTGTGGTTATTGGCGATTATATCCTGGACATATTCAGCGCTAACCTCGATATAATTCGCTCAGAAAATAACCTGAAACAAGCTATTAAACGTTTTCGCGAAGTAAGGTTTATTTTCAATCACGGACGTTGTATTGAACGTAAAAAGCTGCAGCGCCGGAACAAGTAACAGTTGAGCCTTTATGAGCTCCCGTGCTTTCAGTGAGACACTTGCTGCAAGGTTCCCACCGGCGCTGTCTCCGCCAATCGCGATGCGCCGAGGGTCTATGCGCAGACGAGTTGCCTCCGCGTGCAGATACTGAACCACTTCCAGGCAGTCGTCTAGCGCGGCCGGATATGGGTGCTGTGGGCTGAGACGGTAGCTAGAACACAGAGTCAAGACGGTAGTTTAAATCGATTTAAAAAATTTCTTAAGTCTAACGGTAAAAATAAACGCTATAAGTGCGACTTTAAGTCATCGGGAGTTTCAATGATAAGGGCTTCTGCTAATTTTGAATGCAAACAATTTGGGCATATTTGTACGAATTTCTGCACATTTCATAAAGAACTCACTCGACTGATACAACGACTAGTCCAGAGTCCCTAGCCACTTTCCGTGATAAGGAATCGTACATATCTGAAATAGGAATACCGTACTAGTTATGTTGTCTGTCTTTGGAACGAAAGCACTTGCATTGAGTTTCAAATTAACTGAAGTTTGTATTTAAATAGCTCATATGTATTTAATGTTCATGACGTTAAGCATTAAATATTGTTGGAGACTTAAAATGATAACTTCATTCGTTTCAAATTACCGAATTAATATACGTAACATCGCTAAAATTATGTTTCAATTAAGCTTTATTTAATTTAATTCTGNTCACGTATCTTCATATAATATGAGTTGATGGTGACGTGGATGTCCTTTTGAAACTTTAAAGACATGTTAACGTACATGGACATCACATTCAGATTTCAGACGGATTTTGAGTGAATATATTACATCGCACCCTTTGAAGTAGCCAATACCAGGTTCATGTATATATCTCTGTAATGAATAAAAGTTATTCTTTCTTCCATATTTTTGAATGTCCTGAATGTTTGACTTGCACCCAGTTAAACATATCAGCGATAAGTTCCATGGTCCAAGTTTATTTTGACGATGTGAAAGTGGTTTATAGATTAGCGGCTTATCTCCAGTAAGGTAACGTATGAGCTCTTAAATATTGGAACAACACAGAGACTTGTTTCGTGTTCTGAGAAAACTGGGCATAATGCTTGTGCGTAAATTGTAATCCTAGTTTAGCCTGTGCAGTCCACACAGGCTAATCAGGGACGACATTTTCCGCTTTTATGACATTTTTCGTTTAAATGAAGTCTCTTCTTAGCAAATATCCAATTTAGGCGGAAAGTGTCGTCCCGAATTAGCCTGTGCGGACTGCACAGGCTAATCTGGGACGACACTGTACGCACATGCATTTTTCCCAGTTTTCTCAGAATACGACACACTTATCGATGACATTAATTGACGATAACGCTGATGATTATACATGATCTTCCGGGTGATTCTTATCTCTAGTTTAAACGCACAGGTTAACATAACATTTCTCAATATTGCAAATCAATATTTTATCGTCATAGACCGTTTTCATAAGTAGCTATATTTACGTTACCGACCCACATAATTAATTTGGTAGAAACTTTCCCCATACAATTTAATAAATTATTTAAAATGTTTTCAATATGAAACAACTTGTATACTTAGCGGGTTACAAACCACTTTTAAACGATTTGAACCTGTTGAATGCACATGCCAAGCATTTAGTCGCAATGGTGATTAAAACGTTGTTATACAATACGTGCTATATATATACATATAGTTGCAACTTCAAAAACATGTAGTGTTCGCTTGAACAGTACAGTTCATGATAATTGTCCTCCTTTCAGCCCGACTTTTAAATTAAGCATGCTCTTGAGCGAATTGGTTGTTAAAAGTAATGTATAATTTGTTTACACGTGGTCTTGAAGAAATGAAACAATGTCCGACACTGTCTGTCTGGCAATATTCAATGAAAGTGGTCCTTCGGAGAACGTCAATGCAGTGTGAAACGATGTTTTGTAGTTGATAAAATGCGTGGGTACGCCGGCTTGTCGTAACCGGGTTGCGTACATGATCCCGTCATCTCTGATGATGTCATATCCGGCGGTCATTATGTAAGCGCGAGGTAAACCTACCAGCATTTCTGGATCCGCCATGAGGGGCGACACAAATGGGTCGGTCATTTTGTCTATAAATTCTCGAGCGATATCCTTTCTACCGAAATCCAGCTTCTGTGATATATCTCTCTTTTTTGACCCGCGGTTAACGTCCGACTTAAGCCAAACCATTTGGTCCACGTAACTCGCGAATTTAGACATCTTTAGTTCCGGTGAGGTGTGGTTATTGGCGATTATATCCTGGACATATTCAGCACCGAGTCCGATGTAATTCGCCCAGAAAATCACCTGAAACAAGCTATTAAACGTTTTCGCAAAGTACGGCTTATTTTCAATCACGGACGTTGTATTGAACGTAAAAAGCTGCAGCGCCGGAACTAGTAACAGTTGAGCCTTTATGAGCTCCCGTGCTTTCAGCGAGACGCTTGCTGCAAGGTTCCCGCCGGCGCTGTCTCCGCCAATCGCGATTCGCAGAGGGTCTATGCGCAGACGAGATGACTCCGCATGCAGATACTGAACCACTTCCAGACAGTCGTCAGATGCGGCCGGATATGGGTGCTGTGGGCTGAGACGGTAGCTAGAACACAGAGTCGAAACGCTAGTTCAAATCGACTTCGAACATTACTTAACTCAAGCGGTAAAAAAAACAGCTACAAATGCGACATTAAGTCATCGGGAGTTTCAATAATAAGGACTTTTGTTAATTTTGAATGCAAACAATTCGGGCATATTTGTACGAATTTCTGCACATTTCATAAAGAACTCACTCGACTGATACAACGACTAGTCCAGAGTCCCTGGCCACTTTCCGTGAGAAGGAATCGTACACATCTGAAATGGGGATACCGTCTTAATTATGGTGTCTCTTTAAATGCATGATCGGCTTTGTTGCAAATTGTGATTCAATTCATAAAGATGCAATCATTAACATGGAATGTTACCAAAGAATATGTACAGATCTCTGCGTTAATACATACGGGTGATTGTGACCAGCAAGGATGGTCTATGAACTTTAACGGGGAGGGCAATCCATTCGTATGTCGGGTGTGCGTCGCGCACAAATACATGAGCACATAACCAACAACGTTTACATATAAAGTAAATCCTTACCCATTGACAGCAGGGAAAATCCCCCTCCATGGAGATACACGAGCACCGGCCTGGACCCGGCCTCGATGGTAGTCAGAGGTTCGTACATGCGCACAGGTACCCGGCTCTTGCTTGTGTACATGTCCGTAATCTACACAACGGAGCGTTTAAATGTTAAATTCTAAAGATAATCTTAGTATCTTCATATCTCCTGATACANTGTAAATGACCAGAAACAGATTTTCTAAATATTTGTTTTGTCACATGTTGGTAACGTGTCATGAGCAACGATCTATCTATCAATGTATGATTATAGGAACGCATCAACGACCTGGTGTTGCCTCGGACGTATCAATTAATCAGATTGATCTGGTTTTATATAGCTTTTCTAGTTTTCGTTTTGGTTTCGCTTCAGTTCATTGTTGAAATATTGTGTACACTTTTTGTAAAATATGTGACACTTAAATAGAGTGATTTAAATTACATATTTTAACGAATCTGCAGGAGCGCTGCTTGATTAAAGGGGCCGTCCAACAGATTTTGGCATGTATGGAAGCTTGCCATTAATTGCTTTAAATGATAAATATTGATAAATTTAAACATTTCTAAAAATCTCCAGTTAAAAAACAAGAATACAATTAAAAAAATAAGGAAAAAAAGTAACCCTCAACAGGGCTCGAACCACTGACCCCTGGATTCCTGGAGTAAAAAGCAACCCATTGAGACCACTCGACCATCTACTTTCATGTTTGTAAATGATGTATTTTTTAGCTATATAAGCAATCCTCGTAGTTTTCCAAAATATCGTTCGCGTCGACGACGACGCTTTATCTGTTGGACAGTCCCTTTAAGAACATTACTTGTTCTACATTCAAAGTACATGTATGTCGTTTTGAAGCACATCTACACGATAATATACATTCAATACTTCCTAAACACTTCAGATAATAATTTCAAGTCAGGTTTCAGTCGATTAACATTCAAACAGTGTACAATCATGTATTTGATACTCTGACACGAAGGTTTAATAAAAACAACACGATACAGAATTGCTACGATAACATATAGACTAATCTGGGACGACACCTGCTGCTTTTATTGTATTTTACGTTTAAAAGAAGTCTCTTCTTAGCGAAAATCCAGATTAGGCGGAAAGTGCAGTTCCTATTTTGCATGTGCAGACTGCACAGACTAATCTAGTACGACACTTAACGCACATGCAGTTAATCCGGTTCTACCAGAGCGAGGCTCATATTTATTCTTCCAAATCGGATAAAATAGTTCAACTCTCAGTCCTCAGTGAATTTGTATATAGGTGGCAATATATATTGCCTGAAAATACCAGAGACCTATACATTAGTCCCTGAACATACCAAATGTCCGTACGTACGCATGGAGGCATCAATCAGCGTGACCTTCACCTTCTGATCGAGGTCGTCTGGTACTGGTGTGTAGATGTACCACGTGGCCAGCGCGCCAATCAGCGCGAACCAGACGATATTGACACCAAACATTGCTCTAGTAGTCTGCCGATGGTGTAAGTTCCTTTTCGATATAAAGTCTGAAAAACTAGCAATACTGATGGCAAAGTTAAAAAAAATCCAAAAGCAATACTGCCTTTACACTTTAACACTGTAAACGCGTGTTGGCTTCCCGTGTATCCTTGAATTTTACCTATCAGTGATAAATAACCCTAGACCGCCTTTTCAAATTTAGAAAATATTTTAGCACACTTGAGTTGCAATGTTTAAATAGATAACAGCCCAGATACTACAATAATTGTAGTTGCTGCAATCTTACTAAGTCGGTCCAATTGCAAAGCTGTGACGAAAGATAGAGATAAAAGTCCGCTATCATATTCATTAACTTCCGGTATCGGTCATAACGAAACTTGACCTTTGGGCATCTTTGAGCCACTTGTACTTCATATAAGAGATCTAAATGAATTTACTAAAGTGATTATTTTTAGATCTTTGTTTTTATGGGTTAAAGGGACTTGTTCACAATTTTGTTTGTGAAAAATGTTATTAAATTAATTTTTACCAAAATAACTATAATACTTGCGCAAGTTTAAAATAATTATTATATGAAAGGAAAACCGATTTAAACATATTGTAACGTAGCATATGCATATGGTAATTAATGATAAAGGGTGCATATGGTAATGAATGATAAAGGGTTCTATAAAGAAAATATTTGAATGTTAGGAACAATAATAACATAAATGAAGTTTGGAAATTTAATAGCAAAATCTGTATGATATATTGGCCATGATTATAGGATTTGATTCTCTTGCAAGTAGAAACATGACATACCTTACATTCATTGCTATCAAACGATTTGAAAGGTCAAAGCTAGTATATTTAGATATATGCACCTGCTACTGAGAGACGTTTATTCAACGAGGTATTCAGTTGATAAATTGGTCGACACTGTTGACATAAGGGATTTGGGCGGGGAGCTTTGTTTGCATCAAAGTATGTGTACATTAAGACTTTATATCATCATGTCGATAAGCGTGTAAATACTTGAATAGTGGTTTCTCCAATCTATGGGTTTCAGTACATTTTAGGAGTCCACCTTTAGCCAGCAAAGAGACAGGTCACGCTTTCGTGTCGCGGCGGCCATTTTGGCCCTGCGCTGGTAGATTGTATTTCACGAACATAAGCAAGCGTTGTATAAGAAAATATTCAACAGAAATAAATCGAGATGAAAACTTATGAACTGATGTTTGTTCCTGTGTGTGTCTTCAACAAACAATATTATTAATTACGTCACAATATGAAGGTCCTGGGGCCTTTAGAAGCCAAAGCTTACATTTCGAGTAAATACCACTAAACGCTTTATTAATGTAATAATAATAATAATACTAATAACTTTATTTCATGAAGAATTCACATTAAGAAATAATTTCTTTTTTACAATGTGGTCTTCAGTAACATAACACAAGTATATATTTTAAAACATGCATACGAACATACAAGGGAAAAAAATGAACTATACAGTTAAATGTCATGATAAATTCCTTATCAATTCCGACGACGTGGACGACAACGAAGTCTTCATTGATAAAACAAAATATGCAAAATATGATACACAAATCCATCTTCCAAAATAAATCACATCAGGCACATCACAACAAAGTATTAACATAAAAACTATCACGTGAGCCTACGCGTATATCAATGATTTGTTTGTAGGTATTCTTTAAATTTTATTTTGAATGCAGTTTTCGAAGACACTTGTCGGATGGTTATTGGAATGAAATTCCATACGGTAAGTGCACGAAACGAAAACGTTCGTTTTCCATAATTTGTTCTAAACGAAATAGTTGATATATCAGTGTGAGTGGTGGATCCAAGAGCGTACACATTGTTATTTGAGATATGAATAACATTAGTCAAATAAGAGGGCATTGCGCCTATTACAAACTTATGAACAATAGATCCAATTAGGACAGTACATCTGTTATTAAATGTCAACCAACCAAGTTCTTTGAATAAGCGAGCTGAAGGAGTTGAATATGGTTTATTCAGTATTATTTTAGCAGCTCGTTTGTGTATCGCATGTATTTTACGTAAGTGTGACTCTGTTGCTGAACACCATAATGCGCAACAATAATCCACAGTCGTTAATATATATGAGTTGTAAAATAGTTTCTTTGTTTGACAGTTAATAAAAGAGTTAATTCGTTTTAATAAGGCCAGTTTAAAGTTAAGTTTACGACATACACTGTTAATCTGCGATTGCCATGTAAGATGCTCATCAATCGTAACTCCTAGTAAATTTAAATTCTTTTATTTGTTCAAGGATAATGCCATTAATATTAAGTCTAAGAATGTCAGTAGAACTACGAGCTTGTGATAAAACCATACATTTAGTTGTGTTTGTATGAATTGACATGTTATTAAAGGAGCACCATGTTGCTATACTGTCCAAATCGTTTTGCAAATTTAATTGTATATATTGAATGTTATAATCCGATATGTGTAATGTTGAATCGTCTGCGTAAAGATCAATTGTTGAGTTTTTAACGAAGGATGGGATGTCATTAATGTAAATAAGAAATAAAATAGGCCCAAGTATAGAGCCTTGTGGTACACCGGTTTTGATATATTGAAACGACGATTTTCTGGAACCTATTTTTATACACTGCCTTCTATTAGAAAGATAAGATTTCATCAAAGCAAGAGCATTGTCAGAAAACTGGTACATGCTGAGTTTTTCAAGTAAAATGTCATGATCTACTAAATCGAATGCTTTCCGGAGATCCAGGAAAATTGATCCAACCATGCGACCAGAAATAATATACGGTAACCAAGAATCTGTACCGATTATTATTGGATTTTCAATAAACAAACATACATTTTTAACACTTTTTAGTCAGAGGAGTTATTTTGCCTGTTTGAATAAAATAAATATTATGTTCTTTTTCGTCCAATTTTCAAAACTACTCAATTGTATGAACAGTTTCATTTTCAAAACGTCATAACTTGGTCTGCTTATGGCGCGTTATACATGTTGTCGCAAGGCAACGCGAGTTTATCTTGCGATTTTCAAACTTACATTCCTACGATTGTCGCACGTCTGATGCGCGTTTGACACAGTGTATTCACAATTCCAAAGCAACTATCGTAACAGCCATAATGATTCATGGGCATATTTTATGGAATAAATGCGTGTTTTAATTGAGTACCGTGCAAAAACAATACAAAGCAAAATCTGGCGCATCCGCTCAATCGATGCTTATATAGCATACTCGCGCTCTAAGTGATATTTTGTGGCAGCGTTTTCGCAAAACTGAATATTGTTTTCCCAATGTTCGCGCGTAAATACCTTTCTTTTCAAATCACACAAAGACGCATCCATTTCGAAATGCATGCTCCTAAAATCGTCCAATTAATCTATAACTACAGATCACAAGCACGTTAATTGCCTCACCAAGTGCTCTTTTCTATTACTAGTAAATACGTTGACAGTAAAACACACAGGTTTTTGATAACATCCATTTGAGCGGCGCTCTGTGAAAAGGGTTTTTAGTGCATGTGCGTAAAGTGTCGTCCCATATTAGCCTGTGGAGTCCCCACAGGCTAATCAGGGACGACACTTTTCACCTTAACTGGATTTTTGCTAAGAAGAGTATTCCTTTAAACGAAAAATACAATACAAGCGGAAAGTGTTGTCCTTGATTAGCCTATGCGGACTGGGCAGGCTAATCTGGGACGACTCTTTACGCAATAAACCCCCTTTTCACAGAGCAAGGCTCATTGAGACGAAACATTTTTCATCGATTGAAATTTTTGGAAACATCAACAAAATGTATGGAAAAATACTGTTGATGTTTGACGTATAAATGACAATAAGAAGAGGGTAGACAGCAACGATAATCAATAAACATAACATGGTCTTAATAACAACTTCAGAGAACATTAATAACAATTAATAGAGAACATATATGTATCTACTACGCGCAAACAGTGCATGACAAATCATTGCATATAGATATATTTTTATGAAACATGTAACAATTTTCTGGCAATTATTGATATTAACAGGTTGGATGAGCACCATTTCCAACTTTTTTACACACAAGAATACTGATATTATTTATATACACATATATTTAGAAATACACGCGAAATTGAATTCCCCAAAATGTATAAAAATACATCAAGAAATTAAGCACGTAAACGTTTACATACGTATCGCAGGTAATGCTGAAAGAACAATAAAAACATTCATATACATAACAGTATTAGGAATTAGTCATTAACATGCATTGTATTGAAAAGCATACATGTATGCTTATATTTTTATATAAAAAAAACAACAACAACAAATAACATTAAAACATCATCAAAATGTTCTGTAAGTTTCGTGCAAGTTAAAAGCATTCAACCATAGGTTACTTAAGTTCATCGTGGCGTTGTAGATATGGTGTCCGACTTGTGACCGGGAGGTCATGGGTTAGATCTCCTGTGGGAGCTTTCTTTAGATCTCTAACAAAACACCAAGTACTGGTTGTAACCATGAAACGGACACAACAGCGTTTTGAATAATCCTAGGGCTTTTGATGCAATCAAGCTAAAATAAATGGGTTTAAACTAACCATAAGTAAACAGTTACAAGAGGTTGATAAAATCCATGCATAAAAAATAAGACTTATAGACAATTAGAACCACTGACTAGTGTAAAGGTGACTTGTGGAAAAATAAAAATGGCAAAGTATTCAGAAAAGAACTCTTGTTTAAGTACTGTGTGCTGCATATTATGCTGAATACCAATAACATTAATTACTGGAACATATTATCAATAATAATGAAAACAAATGGCATTATGATAACCATACATGTACTTTTCATTAAATTCAATGTAATACAACGTACATTCAATGTATTTATTTATTATCTTATATTTATAATTTAGTAAATAATCACACACAAAATAATTATCATATTAAAAGCATTTTACAATAACTTACAAAACAATCCAACACAAGAGATGAAAAATATCTATCACAGAAATGGAANAGAACTATAGTTTTGCAAACTAAGTCTATAGTAACAATAAGGTTACACAAATTAACCAATGAAAAAAGGGCAATTTAATTAAATTAACAAATGCAACATTAAATTTAACTTTAATAATGAAAATGAGCCAGATGAACATTTATATATTATACGAAACATGGGGCAAATAACAAAGCTTACGATAAACTGTTTGATTTCATATTGCATATATATTTTTATGTCTATTTTAGTACGGGAGATCATACTTTATTGCTAACTTGTACTTCTATGTATCAAATTAACGTCATTTACAACAACAAGATAATGAAAATACAGATAATCTTTGGCTAATGGCAATACTTTTACTTGACTGTCTCTTGATACACATGTTAAAAATATGCTTGTAAATTTACCAAATCACAGGTTTTTCTTACAAAAAATAATCTTGAAGATACGACATACACAAGACCAATACACAATGGCACCACTTTTGCATTAGTCCCCCAAACAATTTACACATTGCAGCACTATAGTGCACAGCAAGTCTCAGACATAATACTGATGGCCCTTGCACAAAGGTTCATATGGGCCCGTTTACAGATTGGCGTGTGCTCCTTCTACGTAGCATTTCGAGATCCTGAATGATTCTCTCCCTTTCTTTCTGATCCTCCTGAATCCACTCCTAGGAGATCAAACATGAAGAAATGATATCAAATTATCAATACATACAAGATATTTGTTGGATTCCGTGGAATATCGAGTTTATTTCATGAGTGATCATAGAAAATAATATTTTCATGAGTGGTGCAGCCATGATTGATTTTTTTTTCTATGGTCACGAGTTCTACAAAATCAAAAAAAAATAAAATTAAATGCTTTTTTCACCGTTTATTTACATTTTAAGAGTTTACCTGGAGAATTTCACTGGAATAAGGACGTCATTAGGTTAACAAAATTAGGTCATTTCACAGTAAAACAGTGATAATTATCAAAAAAATCATAGTTATTTTTCACTGTTTGAAACATTGTATGATCAGTTATATTTCACTGATATTTCCATAAAAACCACCAGAAAGCATAAAATAAATTGTCATATTTTTAGTTAAACTGTTATAACAGCTTTTATGAAATAAACCCTCTTTGCATGAAACTTACTAAGTGAATTTTGGGCAGTCTCATTAAGTCATTTTGGACATTTTCATTAGGGTCAATTAAGGTATTTCTTCATTGTTGATTACAAAATATGACATAAAGAGCTTATAAAAAGGGGTTAAAAAATACCCAGTGCTCAGCCTTAACATAGTTGGCTGTCATATGAAACTGTGTTCTCTAATCTTACTTTTTGTTACAATCGGTATTTACGACTGACTTACGCATGAATCACTTAATAGAAATTCTGTATAACTCACAATATTTAATTTACATGGTTATGTTAAAATATTTATAGTATTTCATTTCAGAAACAATTTTCGATTTTTCATTAAATATCAGCCACAAAACAATGAATTGGAGTTCTGATGTTCAGCAATAAAGTCCCAAGGGTGTTTGTGTGCTTATCTTGGATACATCTTTTAGCAGGGCTCATGAAAAGTTTAACAACAACAGTTGCCTTCTTTGTCTTTCAGAAGATAAGCTTATATAATTGAGCTGGGCTCTGGGAAAATGGGGCTTAATGCATATGCTTTAAGCGTCATATAAGATTAGCCTGTGCTAGGCTAATCAGGGACGACACTTTTCGCTTTTATGGAATTTTTTGTTTAAAGGGAGTCTCCATCAAACATATATCCAGTCTAAGCAGAAAGTTTTGTCCCTGATTAGGCTAAACTGCACAGGGACATACATGCATTAAGCCCTGTTTTCCCAGAGCAAGGCTCAATTTTCAAACGCTGTTCTAAATTGTCCCTAAACTATTCTGTTTCCTAGTGAGACTCACCTCCACCTCATCCTTGTACATCCTGAAGCTGAAGTCCTGCTTGCTTCTAGTCCTCTGACCTCGGAACATGTACGGCGTCTGTAGAGAAATACATACTTAAATAAATGAGCCGCATTCTGGGCAAACTGGGCTTAGTGCATGTGCGTAGTGTCGTGTCAGATTTGCCTGTGCAGTCAACACAGGGCAATCAGAGACGACTCTTTCCACTATTATATAATTTTTTGTTTAACCCTTTGCATGCTGGGAAATTTGTCATCTGCTAAAATGTCGTAATCTAAATCTCTAAAAAAAGCATTTTTTTAATTTTTTTTCAAAGAATACTATCAGAATAGCAAACAGTTTGGATCCTGATGAGACGCCACGTTCTGTGGCGTCTCATCTGGATCCAAACTGTTTGCAAAGGCCTTCAAAATTCGGTTCCCGCACTGAGAGGGTTAA
Organism: Dreissena rostriformis; assembly: GCA_007657795.1. Classification (NCBI taxonomy): domain Eukaryota; kingdom Metazoa; phylum Mollusca; class Bivalvia; order Myida; family Dreissenidae; genus Dreissena; species Dreissena rostriformis. The sequence continues at coordinate 16,020 of VMBQ01010070.1, read as the reverse complement.
AGAAGTCTCTTCTTAAAGAAAATCCAGTTTAGGCTGAAAGTGTTCATGTGCGTAAAGAGTCGTCTCAGATTCCCTAATCTGGGATGACACTTAACACACATACATGAAGCTCAATTTTTCCAGAACAAGTCTCAAATGATCAAAGGACTGGGTCTGCATTAAAATACATCTGACAAAGTAACATGTATAGTATGAATGCATTAAAACAATATTGAAAGAGTGTACACAAAGAAATACGGATAACTGGTACATTTAGATATGTAAACCCTCATAAATTTATCAATAGAAAACATTTTATCAAAAGTAAACAAAATGAGTAAACATACAGATGACTTTTTTTTGCCTAAAACAGACTCATAAGCACTTCAATATCCAATTTTTCAGATAATTTAATACAAAGACAATGTTCAACTCTAACAGAAATGATATAAAAGATATTTGTTGATTTCAGTGAATATCATTTCATGTGTGGTAATATAAAACTTATTTTCACGTGTGGCGCACCGCCACAAAACGAGACCAAAAAAGAGATTAAAATACAGTCTTAAGCAGAAATCTTATGACATCGCAGCTGCAATTTGTTTAATGAAAAGGTTCACAGTACTAATAGTATGATCGAATCTTACATAAGATCACCCTAAGAGCTGTTGATAAAACAGTCTTTAGAAATATAAGTGCCAATCTTACTGGAATGTCCGTGGCGTTACGCTGACTGATGATGTGGTTCTCGTTGAGGGGTTGGTTCTCTGTCTCACACATCTCCTTCTCCTCGGCACTCAGCGGCACATCAACACTGAGCTTCAAGTGATCTACAGGGCAGGTCAATCAAGTGAGGCTCGTTCTGGGAAAAACTGGGCTTAATGCATGTGCGTAATGTGTTGTCCCACATAAGCCTGTGCAGTCCACACAGGCTAATCAGGGACAACACTTTCCGCATACACTGGATTTTTGTTTAGAAGAGACTTCCTATAAACAAAAAATTCCATAAAAGCGAAGTGTCTTCTCTGATTAGCCTGTGAAGACTGCACAGGCTAATCTGAGATGACACTTAATGCACATGCATTAAGTCCAGTTTTCTCAAAATGAGGCTCAAATAAGTTGATTTTTATAGTGACTGAAGAAACTTAACCAGAAGCGATCAGACTGAATGCCAGTTATTTCATTTAGTCTTTCTCAAACCCAAACTGTGTTGGAAAAGTCTTTCTCATACCAAATCAGTGTTGCAAAAGTCTTTCTCAAACCAAATCGGTGTTGGAAAAGTCTTTCTCAAACGAAATCAGTGTTGGAAAAGTCTTTCTCATACCAAATCAGTGTTGGAAATGTCGTTCTCAAACCAAATCGGTGTTGGAAAAGTCTTTCTCATACCAAATCAGTGCTGGAAAAGTCTTTCTCATACCAAATCAGTGTTGGAAAAGTCTTTCTCATACCAAATTAGTGTTGGAAAAGTCTTTCTCAAACCAAATTGGTGTTGGAAAAGTCTTTTTCATACCAAATCAGTGTTGGAAAAGTCTTTCTCATACCAAATCAGTGTTGGAAAAGTCTTTCTCAAACCAGATCGGTGTTGGAAAAGTAACCGAAAATATAATAATCCCTGCAAATAATCACTTGTGCTGTCACCTCATGTTCTTGCTTTGGAATCTTCGAGAAAACCTTTTTTTTTGCCTTTGAATTTAAATAATTATTTAAACTGATGTTAAATGTAACAAGTGGGACATGATGGCCCAAAGTTCTTACCGAAGTAAAAGTTTAAAGACTAATTATCAAAACAATCAATCTGAATGTGTGTAAATTGAAATCTCATGGCCTAGTTTCATAAACATACTAAAGTCAATATTCTGACTCAACTTTTTTTTCAATTTTTGAGATGAGTTTGACCATCATGCTACGTTTATTGTTCACTGAAGTATTTTTGAGTACCTATTGAGTCTCACCCAATCCCGAGTTTGAGGAAGAATATGTGCATATTCTTATAGCTTAGATTTAACCCTTTGAGCGCTGGAACCGGATTTTGAAAGCCTTTGCAAACAGTTTGGATCCAGATGAGACGCCACAAAACGTGGCGTCTCATCAGGATCCAAACTGTTTGCTATTCTGATAGTATTTTTTGAAAAAAAATCGAAGAAAATGCTAATTTTAGAAATTTAGCAGACAACATTTTAGCAGACGACAAATTTCCCAGCATGCAAAGGGTTAAGATTGTTTGTGTGCTGAATTACATTCTCAATACTCAGCTGAGTGGAAACTCAAATATAATGTTCTGAGTTGAGCTACAAAATTAACCCTTTGCATGCTGGGAAATTTGTCGTATGCTAAAATGTTGTCTGCTGAATTTCTAAAATTATCATTTTCTTCATTTTTTTTTCTAAGACCACTACCAGAATAGCAAACAGTTTGGATCCTGATGAGACGCCACGTTCTGTGGCGTCTCATCTGGATCCAAACTGTTTGCAAAGGCCTTCAAAATCCGGTTCCAGCGCTCAAAGGGTTAAGAATGTTCATGATGCTGGGCCCAGATCACAAATATGTTGAGCCCTTCATTGACAACATTATGACAAGATCATTTTGTTCATATAAAAAAACTAGTAATTATTTTGCCCACCATCATTGATCTTGTGTTGTCTGTTTCTTAACACATGAAATGTTGTTTTCAATACATACATGTCATTTCTATACACACCATCAATATTTTCCAGCTGCATTGTCCTTCTGTACGCAATTCGAAACAAAAACAACTCCAATACAAACGCCACAACGATATTCATGACCACCTGAAAAGCAGAAAGTTTGAATTATTTGGTTAACTTTGGTACGCCTAAGAAATGTTCCCTGGATCATTCAGTTAACTTCTATGATATAAGTTTTTGGTATATGATATGGTACTTGGTGTACACCAAAATAAATTAATTATCAGTAAATGTTTTTATATTGTTAAAAAAAACGTCTCATTGTAAAGTTGAAAATCTATCACTTCTCATTGATAAAAACTGAGAACTAAACAAGACGTTCTAGTTAACAATATGCATACAGCAGTTAAGGGAAACATTCACAAATGTAAAAAAAATAAAAAATAAAGATTTTTTTGTTGTGCTTGGAAATATACATATATTTCAGAAGCAGTTATATTAAAATGTCTGAACACATACAAATATGAAATTAAAAAAAATAACAATCATCTAATATTTATTTTTTGTGAGATTAATTAATATACTGATATTAAAAAGAACCAGTTATATTTAAATGTCTGAACACAGAACACATACAGTAATTCAGCATAATTTTTAAGAACACACCATCATCACAATGTAGAAGGTCATGAAATAGATTCGCGTCCATTCACTTATTCCGTGGGCATAGCCCTCCTTAAAAACAAAAAACAATGTTAAGATTTCTTAAACCCACACTTCATTATCCAATTAAATATGATACATGTCATGCGAAAATGAGTATAATGCCATATGTGGCCAGAGAAGCTCCAGACCAGCCTGTGCAGTTGCGCAGTCTATTAGTGAGCTACCCTGCCTGCTAATTAGACAACTAAACCTTTCTGACTTTATAGTGGACAGCACAGCTTCAGACCAGAATGTGAACATGTGAGGCTGGTCTGTAGCTACCCTTGCCACATATGGCATAAGACTCAATTTTGCATGGCGTGGGTCATATGATACAAAATGTAAAAATAAAAAAATGTCATACAAAGGCAGATTTTTTTTCTTCTTGTCATTCATAAGATACAATATCATACCCCAATATATTTGTATTTAAGATCATCTGCATAGAGACTCTAATATTTCCCTATTTCAAACTTTGTTTGTGAATGTATAACAACTACATAAGTTTTAACTTCAAAAACAGGAATTTCATGATTTTATTAAACATTGTTTTAATAAAATACCACCAATCAACACAAAATTAAATATAAATAATTACTCACCATTATTACATACCAGTTGTTCACCACTGTCAACTCAAATAATGTTACTGCAAGAAAACAATTAAAATAGAAACATATAATAAGTAAATACAGACTTAATCTTCACTTAATGAGAAAAAAATACACATATATATATATGACAAACATATATTTAAATTCATAAATCTTACCCAGCTTTAGAGCACAGTCTGTATGATGGATTCACAAAACGACAGACAGCTGGAAATCACATTTACTCAACGACTGAGAAAACACACAACTCACAAAATTGTTACAAACAGACAATGCAAACTCCTTTTAGTAACCTGCTGTTGTGCTGCATGGGTTTAACAATGGAAAAATGCTGAAATTCGCTACTCACCACCTGATATAAAGATGTTGTTGAAGTTGTTCAGGTAGTAGAATCCTTGCGAGGCATTGCTGCGTGCATAGTTCAGCTCCACGCTGGTGTTCCTGGTACGAGACCATGCACATTACAGGAACTTACCAGCAGAAACCTGTCAATCAGGGACTGAACAGCCCAATTATAGGTTTATTAATGAGCTGATCTCTGGGAAAACTGGGCTTTATGCATGTGCGCAAAGTATTGGCCCATATTAGTCTGTGCAGGGATGATACTTTCTAATTTTATGAAATTTTACGTTAAAAGGGAGTCTCTTCCAAATAAAAATCCAGTCTTGGCCGAAAGTGTTCACACAGGCTAATCTAGGAAGATACTTTATGCACATGCATTAAGCCCAGTTTTCCCAGAGCGCTGTTTATTCTCTTTGACACCTAACACTATGGTTATTGCAGTCCTTTGTGAATGGGGTCAGGCCTCTTCAATTGTAAAATTAGCACACTGTTATCAAAATGTACTTTGACTTGTGTGAAGTATTTGCGCCGATGTATTAATGGCAATTACTAAGAAATTGTTTAAATGAAATATTTCTGCAATATTCTGAAGAAAAACATTGACCATAATCAAGTGAACATTGAGTACATCATTTCCTTGATGTTCAGGCGACAGTAAATGTATTCTAAGGACATGTAGTCAATGAGCCATGCATTGAAAGAAGTATAAACACTGTATTACATAAATGTTAAATAACTAGAGTCCAGTCTACAATATGTCAAGCCTGCTGTTCACACTATCCAAACGGTCCTTTTTAACTGACAGTTATGAAGTGAAAATATGAGTTCCATCTAAATTTGACTTATGCATTGTATTGGTTTATTTGTCATGAATAAAACAGTTGATATAATTTGGTAGAAATTATGTTTGACAGTTTTACTAGGCTATGGTTTTTACAACAATCAGTAAATGGACATAGGGTGACATAATTCCCAGTATTCAGTCATACCACTTAGTACCCATTTATTTTAAAACCAATTGGTCAAAAATAACTTCTGGCCCCAAAAATTAATAAGTTTTGAGGTTCAATCTTCAGACTTACCGGTAAGCTCCTACCTATTTAACCAATGGAAATAAATTTTCAAAACATAAATGCATTTTCGTTCGTCAATATTTTGACTTGTGGCTGAGTTTGAAGGTAAAAGGGTTCACAGTTGCAAGGCCTTGTCTGGCGCACTGAAATAATGACCTACTTGCAGCAGTTGGCGAGATCTGAGTCCCTGAACATCTCCATGGCGATGATGGCGAAGAAATAGTAGACGAGTATGATCACCACCACCAGTCTGAGGAGGGGGAAACGGAACATGATTTAGAGAATATAAGCCTTGTTATGGGAAAACTGGCCTTAATGCTTGTGCGTTAAGTTTCATCCCAGATTAGCCTGTGCGGTCTGCACAGGCTAATCAGGGACGGCACTTTCTGCTTTTAAGGAATTTCTCTTCTAAACAAAAAATCAGTATAGCCTAGGCAGAAAGTGTTGTCCCTGATTAACCTGTGCAGACTGCACAGGCTAAACTGGGATGAAACTTAACGCACAAGCAAAACAAGTTTTAAAGTTGAATTTGTTTTTTTATGAAGATGTACAATGTAACAAACATTCCAACATAATTGGCGCATGTTTATACAGACAATCAACAACCTCATTGTTGTTTAGATACCAAGTTGCAAAAACCATTCCCAATTTTGAGTGCAGCATTGTAAATAATCTTTCTCATTTCAATTGCAAAATATTTGATGAATCATGTCCAAATTATCATTCTTAAATTATAAATAATCAACTTATTCTGATGCATGACTATTAAGCAACTCACGCTTACAGTTTCCTTTACTGGGCATTAGAATTCCAAGCAAAAAGCAATGGTCAAAAGATAATTATTTCCAAAATATGCCACATAGACCTACCCAGTGAGTCGTCTAATGAGCATGAAGAATGTACCCAGCACATCTCTGTAACGCTTCTTGATCTCGAATAACCTGATAAGTGTCACATGATGAGAGAAAGAACTGAGATACAATCATCAGTATTATAAAGAGATATTCATACAATCTACATGTATTTAAATTACAATGTTTCAAGATTAGACCCGACTCTTTGAAATAAATTGTGACATTAAAGGATTATATATATCCAAATTATAAGATGGAAGCAAATGAAAAGGAAATATAGTTATGGAGAAACAAGAGCTGTGTTTGTGAAACACAATGCCCCCTACTGCCCTTTGAAGCCGCATGGCAGCTATTTTAGAAACAAGGTTACATTTTGAATGAAAAGGTCACAGTGACATTGACTTTTGACCTAGTGACCTCAAACCATGTTTGATTGTAGATATCAATGAGAAGCATGCACATGTGAAGTTTAAAGAACTTAGACCCAAGATTAATGACCCCAAAGTGTTAACAGCATAACAATATTCTTGATACACATGTATACTATTTTTTACAAGCATATACCTGAGCAAACGAAATGGTCGCAAGATGACAAAATAGTAGAAACTGTCTGCAACTGTCTCGCCAATTATACCCGCCAAACTTGCCATGGTTACTAGGAAGTCAAATCTAAAATACCCATGAAAATGATGAGGAAAAGTTTTTATCATACTAAAAGTATAGACAGAATATTACAACAAGAGCACCGCATAGCGGGTGCCAAAGCTCAGCTGTGGGTGCTTGGATTTTGTTTTTTTGACCTTTGACCTTGAAGATAATCATTGACCTTGACCTTTTCACCACTCCAATTGTGGAGGTCGATGAGATACACATGAAAAACAAAAAAAAACATTTTTTATTTTTTTTTCCTTTGACCTTGAAGGATGACCTTGACCTTTCACCACTCAAAATATGCAGCTCCATGAGATACAAATGCATAAAAAATATCAAGTTTTTATCTTCAATATTGCAAAAGTTATGGCCAATGTGCTTGGATTTTGTTTTTTTGACCTTTGACCTTGAAGGCCATCACTGACCTTGACCTTTTCACCACTCCAAATGTGCAGGTCCACGAGATACACATGAAAAAACTTTTTTTTTTACCTTTGACCTTGAAGGATGACCTTGACCTTTCACCACTCAAAATGTGCAGCTCCATGAGATACACATGCATGCCAAATATCAAGTTGCTATCTTCAATATTGCAAAAGTATTCATAAAATGAGCGATTTTGGCCACATATATTTGACCTCTGACCTTGAAGGATGACCTTGACCTTTCACCACTCAAAATGTGCAGCTCCATGAGATACACATGCATGCCAAATATCAAGTTGCTATCTTCAATATTGCAAAATTTATGGCCAATGTTAAAGTTTGACACAAACATTTTTACCAA
>VMBQ01010069.1:0-15948 GCA_007657795.1 Dreissena rostriformis | reverse complement strand
AGATTTGCAAGTATTTATCAGATTTAAAGATTGCAATTTAAATGGATAAGACAAAACAACGAAAATTATTCTATTTAAAAGTATGTCGTACAGTGTATGTGATGTTATTAGATCAAACGCAACAACACAGCTCTTTACATTTGTTTGAGACATAATGCTTCATTTTAATTTAACTAAAACACTATATTTTTAAAAACAATTATAAAGTGTAAAACACATAAATACAGCGAACTAACATGACATAATACTGATATTACACATTGGATTAATTTAAAACACAAACTATGGATTATATTTAGCTTTCAGCTCCAAACTAAGATTGTGTTTATGTAATTGCAGTGCATTTGAAACACACTATTTCATTAGTTACATTAAATAATGTTTAAATACAGAAAATGACTTGTGCATGTTATGATATCTTAATATAAATTAAGTTGTTTATTGGTCGTTGCAAAAGAATATGAATTGTACACGATGCTTAATTTGTGAAATCAGTGTACAGTACAATAATTGTTTCAATAATTAACGAACAAAAAGAGTGTAACGATAACGATACAGCTTGTTTGATTTTTATTTTATTCAAAGGTATTGTTAATATCAAATAATTCGCGATATACCCCGGTACTTAAGTTAAAATTCATTTCGAAACTTTTAACAGAAATTTCATCAAATCTTTAAATAGAAACATAATATTATGCCGAAATTCGTGTGAAACTTTAGACAAAATGGAGTTTGTGTTTATGAATTTGAGCACTGTTTTTGTCAATATTTACCAGAATTTAATGTTAAAAATGGAAATCGGTCATAAACGGGATTATCATTGTTTTGACAGATGACATCCGATGGTAATTGTATGAAGTTTGCAGAGAAGCTGACGAACTTTTAACACACTCGCGCAGAAGTAAATATATCAGCGTATTATCTGTATCTGTTTCTTATTTTCGTTCATTTGAAGATTATTTAACATTTTTTATAGCATACAATCAATATTTGTAAATATTTATACTCGGGTAATCGCCGCGTGTAAAGACGCGGCGTGATTCTGCGGATCGATGCCGAGGCAGAAACAGACTCGGCGGTTTTTATTTGGAGAAAACAGTTTGTGTTTGGAAACATGGAAACTGGAAAAAAAATCACATTGTCTTTGCCAGAACTTGATTTACAGCCAGAGGCCGCACAGATAAACATTTTCCCTATCACTGTTCTTAACCAGTGAAAAAAAATCACGAAAATATCAATAAAAACAGACAAATAAAAACTCGAATTCTGAACTATCTCTTATCTTCTTAGCGCACGCGAAAATGCTTGTTCATGTGTGACGTCACACAGCAGGGGAGAACAGGGGAGATAAGCGAATCAACGCTTTGCGAGTTACGATCATAAAAGTCAACAACATCATCTTTTTTATGTTAAACACAACACTAAAACATCATTTACCCGATAATTTAATCATGTTTCAATGTAAATAGCGTTAAATATATTGACTTTGGATTTTCTCTGAAATTGACCTTTAAATAAAGGTGAATTCAAAAGATAATGGTAAAACTAATTCGATTGCAACAAACGTGCATAAGGGTGATTTAACAATATTGCACGTAAACAATGTTGATTAAGTTATCTTCACTTATTTTAAGGTCTCTAGTGGAGCATTTATCGTCGTCTTTCACCATAGTTAGACAATTAATTTGGTTGAGAATTCTCCTATGCATTAGACAACTTAAATTAAAATGCGATGATTGAATCAGTATGACGAATTTCGTCTGAAGATGATTTCAAGGACATCTTCCTCATATGTTGCAACATGTCGTATAACGTGACTGAATTGTGCGTTCAACACGCGCTCAACATTCTGCCTTATATTCCAATGCTTCAACATTGAATAGTTTGCACAATATATATTTGTTTGTCGTGGAGTGTTTGAACCAGTAAATATACGCATAGATAAAATAGTACATTGAACGCGTCTGTATTCGTTGTCATGCCTTGTTCAACATTAAACATGCTTGGAAAACAAATCTATATTTATAAATGACCGTATTACAGAATTAGATGGTTTACTTTTAGTTTGAACATATTTTATTTCACGAACAAACATTATATACAATTGCATAGCATATACAGATACAACTGAATCACATTGTTCCATCAAGATATTATAGGGTTCTCCTACATACGCAGTAATTGCAAGCAAATGTGTAACATTTCTTTAGGTAGCAGGCATGTATTTTGACAGTGCAATATATCAAAAATAGTTTAACAATTGACGTTAATGTCCGTTATCTAGAAAGAACGAGTATGTTCATCAAAGCTAATGAAATAGATGTGAAGACACATCAGACTGAAGAAAAGACAAAGCAAAACTGTTGACAGAATAAATAAGACAAGGAAGTTGTTTGCAATGACAGACAGCTAGGTATCAAAACGTTTACTACATGTAATGTCCAAATGAACTGCATCGAAGATACGCGTGTTTTTAACTAAGTCAAAACTTTTATTACCAAAAAAATAAAGTTTTGGATTAAATGTCATATCATATAAATGCAATGCTTTTATTTCTCATCTCATTCTAAAGCTTAATAAGCATAAACATTATATATAATGGCTGATTGATAGTTCATTATTTCATATCGCGAATATTTACTGCAAACAGTAAAACATTTACTGATACCGATTGATCCTCACAAGAAAAATGTATAATGGACGAAGTCATTAGAGTTTACGATTGAAATGAATTTCTCGGAGATTATTACAATGTGAGCCAACATTATTATATGTTTTTATTCAGTTTCCTCTTATGTTACTCGTATCTGGTTCTCAACATTGAAACTTTATATGACTATTATTTACTTGTTGAAAGCTATAGGGAATATATATTCCTTACAAAATAATTGAGAACAAATGTCAACAGCATTTTTGATGCATTACGGTTTGCAACTAACAAAGCAATGCCTTTAAATATATAACCGATCAAAATATTACGAACGATATAATTGTCATATGATATTATGATGTTAATGTATCATGAGAAATGGTAATGGAATGAACTCATCATTGTATTTAGGAATATCGGACGCCTACATTTGAAAAGTTATGATGCTTAATACATCACGAATCACATCAAGATATTCCTAACCTTTTTTGGTGTACGATTTACATACTGATTTGAATTGTATGACAAAGTATATTTTCCCATACAGGCTCTTGTTCTTGACACTATCAAATAGAAATTATAAATCGATATTTTGTTTCTCAAGACAGACACCATCACTAACAAAAATGTGCACGCGTAATTGGAAACTTATTTAATGTAACTAATGAAATAGTGTGTTTCAAATACACTGCAATTACATAAACACAATATTAGTTTGGAGCTGAAAGCTAAATATAATCCATATTTTGTGTTTAAAATTAATCCAATGTGTAATATCAGTATTATGTAATGTTAGTTCGCTGTATTTATGTGTTTAACACTTCATAATTGTTTTTAAAACATATAGTGTTTTAGTTAAATTAAAATGAAGCATTATGTCTCAAACAAATGTAAAGAACTGTGTTGTTGCGTTTGATCCAATAACATCACATACACTGTACGACATACTTTTAAATAGAATAATTTTCGTTGTTTTGTCTTATCCATTTAAATTGTAATCTTTAAATCTGATAAATACTTGCAAATCTGCAGAGTGATTAATAAATGCTATACTTACTATCAACAACGATTAACTCACTAAATATATTAATCCTGAGGATTAACCCTTGATTTGGTGAAAATAACCGTATACTCTCAGTTCACTNACGCGTATCCCCACGCCTCATAGATGTTATATTAAAAGGCAATTTTGGGTGGGAAAGGCCTATGTTGGTGGGGCCCTGAGGTGCGTACGAAAAAAAAATGGAAATGATAACAAATTTGGGTACGAAAACAAATCTGGGTAGGAAAAATTTTGGGTACAAAAAAAATCAGGTAGGAAAAGAATTTTGGGTAGGAAAACAATTTGCGTAGGAAAACAAAATTGAGTATAAAAAAAAAAAAAAAAATTGGGTACGAAAAAAAAATTGGGTGCAAAAAAAGGGGTAGGAAAAAAATGGGGCACGAAAAAAATTTGTGTACGAAAAAATTTGGGTACGAAAAAAAAATGGGGGTATGGGGAAGTAGTACCCGTGGACCTCTCGATACATTTGAAAGAGGACGGGAACCAAGCTGCCTTTACCTTTATCAATGGCCCTGGGGACGGTAATGTGGACATCGATGGTCGAGATAGACCGTGTTGTCATAAGAGATGTTCAGTATTAAATTGACGTCAATTGGTGAATAAATGAAGAAGTTATGTTAAAACAAAATGTTAGGCCCCACCCCAACCCGCATTCTGCTCTATCTCCTCCTACACTATTAGCACTAGAACATTGAAACTTACACAAGTGGTAGCTATGAGCATATGTACGACGGTTCACTATTTGGAATTTTGATCTTACCCCTGGGTCAAAAGTTATAATCATGTGGGTCGCATGTTGTTAGTAAAATGAGTTGTTTTTTTACCCATTTTACCCATGTTGCCCATTTATTTACCCATAACTTTGACCCAGAGGTCAGATCAAAATTCCGTCACCGTCACCGTCGCACATATGCTCGTAGCTTCCATGTGTGTAAGTTTCAAGGTTCTAGTGCTAATAGTGTAGGAGCAGATAGTGGCCGATAAAAAAAAACGGAGATCAAAACAATATCCCCACGCTTAAAATGCGTCGGCACGCTTACAGAGGTGTAGAAAACCCCTTCAAGTTTTAGTCTGTTGTAAGTATAGTGTACATATGTGTAATACATGCATGAACATTACATGTAAACTATTATTGTTAGCGATGCTTAATAAACCACGCTTACTGCTCCGTTCATCGAATACAAGCTGGTGGGATTGTGTATGCTCGTTTGATTGATAGTTTTTCTCTGATTGCGGTAGTGAATAAACGTGTTAGAAAATCAATCCCTGTTATGAGCATTACTATGCATGTGCTTACTTGTGTTCTGTTCTTAACGCTTGTATATTATCATTTTCGTATATATAACGATGAACTGGACTTGTTAAAGATATATGAATTAACTTTCTGTTCTGTTCTGTTTGAATTAACCATCCCGCCATCTACTAATTATTCTTTAAAAAATAAAACAACAATTTAAAGATGTTCAATGAACACACAAATACGAAGAATAACATGAATCCAATAATTAATTATTTACTAACACTGGTATTTCATTCATACATTATATACGAACGTACGAAATGTACATTTTATTTTGTTACGTTGGAATCGGACCGCCTTTATTTTAGAATAAGGCATTATCACATCAATTTCAAGTATTAATGTGCAGCTACACGAAGGTTATTCTGCATTCAATTACCAAGCCTTAGTCTCTGCCCATGATACACGAAAAGATGTCAGCCAATATGAAGACACAGTATCATACCGTGTCTGTAGTTGACGGACGAATTAGAATGCCGCAGCTTATATCCGCAATTAGAGGCGGAGCTACCTTAATATCGCTCCTATAAACCATGATGCAAAAGCAAATTTACCAGTTGAACAGTGTGAAATTGGATAAGTTTCCACGTAATTATTACAGTAGTCACGTGTAAAAAGAGCTACTCGTTCCGAAATGGTGAGTGTTTTGTTTCAGAAATATGTGAATAGCAACTCATTTGAAAAATGTTACACGTTTTTTACTGAGTTATCGGAAATATTAAATTTTAGCCAATTAAATGTCTAAAACTAAATCGTCATGCATTTAAATATGTTCGATTGAATACTTTTTTTTAAACATTTTGCGATGATGTTGCAACAGTATTTGTAATGGCACAATACATGCAAGGCCGGTGTAAGAATACATATGTGTTGGTTAACAATGTATATGATTATGACTTTTACTGTCGATACATTTGAAAAGTGAACGAATAATGCATTTAATGTTTCCTTTTTGTTATGATGGATTTTTTTTATCTAATTGCTTTATTTCTAGAAACATGTAACACGTGACTTTGCTTAACAATTTCAATGGTTTATCAATGGGAATGGCCCTTGCAGATGTCCTGATTACTGAATTCAGTTCTTTTTGGAACTTAAAGAAGAGTTTGTCATTTTTTGCTTTTGTTAATTAAACTAAAATGATGGAATGGAAAATTTTAAATTGACGATACAAAATGTTGTTTTTTTCGGACGTTACCTGTACTTTGTCTAATGTAATTGCATCGAATGGTTATACAGTAAATGCTGACACACGATTTGGTTATGTCGTGACGTAACAATTGGTCCGACGGTCGATGTTATTGTCAGACAAGTCGACGAAACGATTGTTTTCGCATTAACGTTATCGTGTAATCTTCCAATAATTGAATATAACTTTTAAAAACATATTAAAACGACCTCGTGGAATCACCGTAATCTTCATACGGATAATTGCGTTATTACAGTTGAGTTATTCACAAGGGGCACTTAAGCCTTTCTCGAATGTTGAATCCAACTTTCTGCATGAAATTATTTGTAATAATGATATCTTGACATAGCATGTTTTGTCTATGTTTTTTTCCATCTGTATGTTTTTCTTTCTGTCTTTCTGTCTGTCCGTCCGTCCATCCGACTGTCAATCAGTCCGTCCATTTGTTAATGTATCGGTATGTGTAAACATTTTTTTTTAACTTTGTCTCAAACTATACTTTTAAAAAAACATTTTAAATTACCACAAAATACCATAACTGTCAATTATTGTATATAAACGGCTAGCACTGGGGTTACTTTTGTCTTTGTGTGTTTATTTCTTTATCTTCATTTGATAATCCGTGTATGCGCGTGTCTGTCCGATGTCTGTTTTGCCTGTCAATTATTCATACATTTGGGCATGAATGACATTGAGTTTTGAATTTAGTGTTAACTTAGATTTATTGTTTATTTTACGTTTTATTTTTGTTTTAAGAATTTTCCTGCTATGTGTATTTTACAATCCACAACGGATATCTATAATGAAAAGGAACGCCTTAGTTAAAATGAATTGTCTTATTATCATTTTCTGAAAATATGTCATGTTTTTTCCTAAATGCATTAATTGATTCATACACACTTTAATAACGGGATAATATTATGAAAAAAAAATCAAAAAAATCCGAGCAGTCGTTAATCATACTGGTATTGAAAATTGCATTATATATGTACGTGTACTCAACAAATTGAGAACTTTCCTTTTAGCGGCTAATGCACGGATGGTAATGCGAATATAAACGAGGGGAAACAAGAGATAGGTTTTAGAAAAAGACAATCGGCGTTGAAATGAATACTGATATAATTTAATTTAACTAAATAAAATATTGAGAAAATAATTACAATATTAAATGAAAAAGATGATTATCAAGCAATTGTTATGTAATGTTAAGTTATTGATATTCAAGTTTTTGAATCAACAAATTAAAAAAAACGTATATAGCACACATAAATACTTTTTTGGGAACACCTTTTCATGAATTATGCTGATAATATTTAATGAAACTTTAATATCTTAAACATGTTGCATTCTTCCTACATTAGTATATTGCAAAGACTGTTTAAGTTATTACATATGTTTTATAGAACAATGTACATATTAATTTCGTTGACAATGAATTTATAACATGAATAAATTTTATCTAAATTTGTGTTTCAAATTTTAAAAAAGTACGTGTAGTTTACTGCATTATTTTAAGTTATGGTAACTTGTGTGTCTCTGCAGATGGCCATACAAAGAAGTACTTGTGTTATTGTTTATTTTATTGAAATTGTCTGTTTTGTGGATGCAAATGCAAACTTGAAGTTTGTTGGTATATATATGCTATCTGTCTACCTGTAAATGTTATAACATGACTTATTTTTAGTATGCTAAGTATTAAAAAAGTTATTGTTCTAAATGTTCTGCCACCAATACATAATGAATAACACATTTTAATGCGAGAAACCGTATTCGCTACTTGCGTTTTTGTTGCGGCATCATACAAGAAGCCGGACTACTAAAACACCAGATTTTATAGTTTATTTCAGTCTCATTTTTCATGATACATATACACCAGTGAGACCAAATTAGTGCTCACACACCTTTCGAAAGTTAAAACGCTTAATTAAAATTCCATATATTGCTACTTTTGTCCTAACTGTGTAAACAACAACACCAACAATACAGCAAAAAAATAATACATAATATTATTATGTAATTTAAGTCAATAATTAAAATAATAATTGCCTGTCGTGAACTGGAATTTGTTACACTTATTTTTTAATACAAATATGTAACGGATAGGTTTAAAGTCAGTTTTTAGATTTTTGACGATGCTGCTTCAGCAGCTCGTCTAAGTTATCATACCATGAAAAAACAATTCACAATGGCGACCTACCTAAAAGACCGAGAGAGTCCGATTGAGTTAGATACATTTTCTCAATCGGCATACCTCGCTGATTATCATTGAAATATGGGAAACAACAACAACTATTGGCAAATGCCGAAGAAATTGTTTATTAAAATATTTAACAAATTGAACAATGTAACAAATTGGCAAATAACTTTTCTTGTCACAACTGTTGATACCTGTAATACATCATAATACAAAATATAACCAGATTGCCATATATGTCATTTGTTGTGAGCCTTGTCTGAGAAAACTGGGCATAATGCTTGTGCGTAAAGTGTCGTCCCGGATTAGTTGTGCAATCCGCACAGGCTGACTGCACAGGCTATTTATTTTATTATTATTATTTTTTGAATAAAACATGATGGTTAGGCATAATTTTGCGTAAAGTGTTGTCCCGGAGGCTGACTGCACAGTTTAAAAAAAACAAAAAAAACATGAGGGTTAGGCATACTTGTGCTTTAAATGTCGTCCCGGATTAGCCTGTGCAGTTCGCACAGGCTGACTGCACAGGCTTTTTTTTACTAAATTTTTAAACACGAGGGTAAGGCATAATTGTGCGTCAAATGTCGTCCCAGATTAGCTATGCAGTCAGCACAGGCTATTTTTTTTTAATTAAAACCTATTTTGACGATGCTGCTTCAGCAAAGCAGCTCGTCTAAGTTATCATACCTTAATGGCGACCTATGTAAAAGACCGATACAGTCCGATTGAGTTAGCTTAATTTTCTCAATTGGCATAACTTGCTGATTATTATCGTTGATAAAGGTAAAGGCAGCTTGGTTCCCGACCTCTTTCAAATTTATCGAGAGGTTCGGGACAGGAACCAGACACGAAACTGCTAGGTTGCACTTCAAACGCTGTTACGCTGGGAAAACCCCAAATGTAGTTATTTTTAGATTTGATCGAGAATGTAACCCGCCTCCCAGTTTCGCTGAATGAGTCAAGTTCCCCACGGATACTATTTCCCCGTACCCCCCAAACAAAATTCTTACCCAAAATTGTTCGTACCCAATTTTTGTTTTCGTACCCATTTTTTTTTCGTACCCAATTTTTTTTTCGTACCCAAATTTTGTCTGTACCCAAATTTTTTTAGCATAATTTTTTCGTACCCAAAATTTTCGTACCCAAATTTTTGTTCGTACGCAAAATTTTCGTACCCACATACACAATTGTGGTGATGTAGATAAACTTAAATTGATGCTTTTATATCCATCCTCTTCAAAAGCATCGTCACACCAGTACTGTCAGTACTCTGATTTCTCAAAGCTTTGACTGTAAGAATTTCCTTTTTATGATATGAGTCAGAACCCTTTTATAAATATATTAGCCGTTCTTATTTCCACAAAGTTTACAGTAACTTCATAAATAATACAGCAAAGTCGCAATTGCGGAATTTTCCTGCTAGCGAAAAGAAATAATTATTAGTATTGAATTACCGTTGTCTTGTATGGCCGACCGACCGACCGACCGACCGACCGACCGACCGACCGACCGACCGACTGACTGACTTACACACAAACAGACACACATACAGACACACAGAAACACAGACACACAGACAGAAAGCAAGACATCCAGACAGACAGACTGACACACATACACACAGACACACAGTCACACAAACACACAGACACACAGACAGACATACACACAGACACACCGACAGGCAGATAGACATACAGACAAACACAGACAGAAACACAGACAGACAGAAACACAGACAGACCTACACACAGACAGACATACACACAGACACACAGACACACCGGCAGTCAGATAGACATACAGACATACACAGACAGAAACACAGACAGACTGAAACACAGACAGACAAACAAACAGACAGACAGACATACACACAATCACAGACACACAGACAGACACACAGACAGACATACAAATATTGTCTTGATGTTTGGTAACAATGGGATGCAAACTGTTTGATTCAATATACGGGAACTACTTAAAGTGCCCCTTGTGAACAGTTCAACCGGTATAGCGCAATATCCGTAAACAATTAAGCTTGCTCAACGAGGCCGATATATAAATGTAAATAAAAACAAGTTCGGTAAATTATTGGAAGATTGCATGATAATTAAAATACGAAAACAATCGTTTTGTTGAGCTGGCTGACTATCTATTACACCAAACGACGAATCAGCCGATATGTCACGACATAACCAAACCGTTTTATCACTTTAATCTACGATTCTGGTTTTTGAATCCAGCATTGACTTTAAAATCAATCGATGCAATTACATTATAACAGAAAAGTGTTGGTGACGTCCGATATTACAACATATTGTGTCGATATTACAACATATTGTGCCGATATTACAACATATTGTGTTGTTATGTTAACATTTTCCTTTCGATCATTTTAGTTTGCATACCTTAACGTGACTTTAACATGGCATGCAAACCTTAAGCTGATTTTTTAAAATAGAAAAGGGGGAATAATTATGCTAAAATGATGGCCACAGTTAGAGGTATTGGTCCGTCTTTGATTATGAAGAACCTGAAAACATATGTTAAGTATAATTAATTAACTTAAGTTGATAGACAAATGGAGTAATATTGCCCGCAAACGATAACCTAAAAAACTACGACATAAGGTCAAAGTGGTCGTAAATCGCTCACCTCTGTCATGAAGCTTGGTCGATGTCAAAACCCAGTGGCACGATTTGAACAATCTTTGTAGAATACCACAATCTGATGTCAAATGGATTCAGAAAACCTTTTTAATAAAAAAGCTATATAGGTCAATTTAAAACATCCCAAACCCGCAGACGCCATTTGCACCCCGGGGGCATGATTTTAACAAACTTAGGAAAAGACCACTATCTGATATTACATGACAAATATTACACCTTTTGTCTGTGTTGAACAAATTTAATATGTTATAACATTAATGAATGTTTTTTTTTAATTCTGTTAATGATCAAAACAATCGATTTTGAATTTATACAAAATTTAATAAGTATTGTAACCAAATTGTCGATACCGTCTTATATTGTGTTCCGTTTTTAGTTAGTGTGCATATATCGTTATTTCAGAACAAGTTTAAAACCATGTTCACTGCGATTATTTTGATTGGGCACGAGCCTTACGCGACCTGTTACACCACAGAAAATATAAAGGCGCTGAAACAAAAGCTGTTTGTCACGAACGGATACGACAGCAGGATACGACCCGCATACAACCAGTCGAAGAAAACCAGTACTGTTTCTTTTCATTACTCCTTATTTCATCATTATATTGGAACATGTAAAATATTTAAAACACATGCCAACATAATGGTTATCTTTTGACGTTTTATTTGAGTGCCAGATTATCATAAATTAATCTTTTTGTGATAGTTAGTTTATTTATAGATCAATGATTCTTATATCAAGAATGGTAGCGTATGTCATTTGTAAAATGTTTGAGCACGTTTGTATGAACTTTAAACGTACGTTCTACAAAGAGAGAAAATAAACTATGGGGTGTAAAAACTATATGTCAATTATTTCCTCATGTTTGGAAACCACATAGAGGTCATATAGTCAATAATTTGTTGTACATGCATTCTGGCATTGATATAACATCTGCGTTATTTGAATGTGTATTATTATTAATAGCCGTAGACCTTTGTTCGTGGCCATTAATGAGGTGAATTATGCCACAGACACCCGCCCAGAAGGAAGCATCAAGCATTGCACTTTTCCGACCGTCCGTATGTACATCCGAACGTCCCGATGCTTGAATTGTGAACCCCTCTTTAACTACTGGATATATCTCACTCAATCTTCCACTGTTGAATAAAGTTCATGATCGTACATACAGGAATTCAATATGTGACGGGCTTTGACAGACTTATGACTCCTTGTCTGCTTTTCAACAATATAATATTTAGTCTCGAATAGTGTCTGCTTTTAAACAATATAATATTTAGTCTCGAATAGTGTCTGCTTTCCAACAATATAATATTTAGTCCCGAATAGTGTATTCCATTTCTATTAACCTACTAGAGGGATCTCGCTATTATTGCACAGTTTAATGACTTAATATGTCAATGATCATAAAGAGAGGAATTTAGGCTACGACTAGTTTTGGCAGCAATACACAAAAAACAACAGAACAGACAGTTTATGTGCGACTTAAGCATATACAGCTCATCGTCAAAACAACAAATAAAGCAAACATAAATACACATGCATCAAAATAACAACAAATGTTCATGCATTTGTTTTTTGAATATAGGATTTTTTGAGAATGTTATATGTAAGAGAAGGCTCTTAATTGTTTTAACAAAATTTGGTGAATATTTAGAATCCGTTATTGATTGAGAAAAATAAATGCAGTTAGATATAATAAACAAATTTTAAATTCTGTGAAAAAAATATATTCTCTAGTAAAGCTATATATTTTCGGTTATAAGTTTAAATACGTTAATACAGAAATTAGCTTGACGTATCAATATAGATGTTCTGGTCTTTATCAACAATTGCAAACATTTAAACATACTTGGATTTCTTCTGTAAACATCAGGTATAATTGTATTTCTAATATTTTCATAAAAAGACAGACAGAAAGACAGAATAGTTTTTTAANGTACTAGGGCGCGTTTAAGCATGTGTATTACGTGTACACGTTTCTAGGGCGCGTTTAAGCATGTGTATTACGTGTACACGTTTCTAGGGCGCGTTTAAGCATGTGTATTACGTGTACACGTTTCTAAGGCGCGTTTAAGCATGTGTATTACGTGTACACGTTTCAAACATTCTCCAGACCTTCTTTTAAAATAGTTGACTACATACATATATTGTGCGGAATAACAAATGCGTATGATACTTGGAAATAGAAAACAAAAAGCGTGTCGTGTTACAATTCATCATGTAATGCTATGTGTTTATTTTCTCCTTGTCATAAAGCGAACTATGCTTTTGTTTTGTTCCATAAAAAATAAAAACTGGTGGTGTTATTTTATCTGAGTTAGCCTAAATCCAAATGTAAACAGTGAAACCCCACTTGAATGAAATGTTAAAAATACGAGTAAATATTCAGAAAATGGCGACGATTCTGTTTGTTGGTCTTAAAAATCTTTAAAATGTAAGCCCTAACAGCGACCTACTCGAGATTATGATTAAATATAAAATTGAATAGATTTAAAATTATTTGAATACGCTACCTACCATCCTCTAGGACGTAATTGATTTTATTTGACTCATTGTCATCTAGGTGATTGGATCTTAAGTTTTATAAGCAACAACCATGTGGCAAACAACTTTCATACACATTCTTAACATATTCCAATAAAATGTTATTGTCAAAACTATATACTTTTGGAAATATATTAGCGATGGTCGCAAATTAATGATTTGGTCATATATTTATTGCTTTCTGAAACCACACCCCAAAATCGACTAATTGATTTTTATAACACATTTATCTTAGTGACCAACATACATGTGTAACAATAAATGAATAAGTCGAAATATTGCAACATTTCTAGTATTAATATTATTTCCACGCAATCCATCTTAATGTGTGTGTGCGTGTGTTTGCGTGTGTGTGTGTGTGTTTGTTTATGTTTCTTAAAAGGTCAAACTATTGCCTCATCTATTTCGGGCAAATAATAGTAATGTGCTCAAATTGCAATGACATACCTGTATTATTTTCCCCAGCATAAACAATGTTATATAACCATTATTTGATATTCAGTTAACGACATACGACCGATCGACCGACAGGAGCAGAGCAATATATCCTTCGAATATAGGTCACAATATACTAAAATTCAATGTTAAAGCAATAACTTGAAAAAAGTCAAAATATTGCGCATATAGACCCCCATAACCATACTTTTTTAAAAGAGCATTCCAAGCCGCAATGATTTAAACAATTAAAAAGATAGGTCATGCTTTATGCAAGAAAGAACTCGACGCGAATCAACGGTCACTGTTTTACTGCCATCTGTTTACCGGCTTCGTACCAGTGGATGAGGGTTTCCCGGCATCTGTCAAAGTCTCATGTAGTCTCCAACCTCCAAGCAAAAGAGTGAATTTCTGTTAAACAACAATGTTTTCCCTACCACATGAACAAAAAAAACAATCTAAAATAAAGTCATGGCAAGTGCCCCTACAGAGAATTGTGTCTTCTTATAAATGATGTTTATGTTTTAAGAGAGTAAAGCATTGCACTCCAAAACGATTTAGTATATTATAACCTATAACATCAAATACCACGTGAGCTCATAAATACATATTTATTATCTCGACCAATCAACAATCAAATAGCACATGAAGCTATCAGATAAATCTCGTTTGAGTTATTTTGAAGAACGCTTACGTTTAGTATAACATCGATGAAACTAGATAGTGTACTGAAATCAAAGTCATGTTATTAGGGATAGACTCGTTTAAATAATTTAGAAACAACGTGTTTTAACTACTGATTTTCAATTCGATGGACGAGTACAAAGTAAAAAGGTAAGATCGTTATCATAACGTTTATGCTGGTAAAAAAAAAGATATACATGCTGGTTTTAAAAGTATCATAATAAAAAAACTAGGTTTGCTTTGAAGGATGCCTAAATGGGATAACAATTATAAAATCCTTATGACAAAAACATAATTCTAAAAATTACAGTACAATTCAAGTGAGTTTAGTCATTGCAAACGCGCAAATTCAACTGACAATGTGTATCCGTTTATAAAACTCACAACGCAGGATATCCTTAAGGTATATATAACTTGAAGGAAACATACCAAGTGTGCATTTGACCAGTTAAAGCAGCGTTACAGACAAATTGTTCTATTTATTGAGACACAACTCTTGCTACTAAGTCTTGTGTTTTTAATTTCATCCTTCATTTCTTTTCAGCAATCTATCGATGCCTAAAAAACGGACAAGCGAATTGTAAAAATAATGCCTCTCTTAATAAATGTGTCAGAAAATTCATTATAAGTACAATATATATATCATACTTTTCAATCAGCTTTATGAATTTACACAATTTAATGTACAATACATGGACGCATACCATTACAAAGCCGATTAGCATTCTAATACATTTGAGTGGTCGAATGTGCTTTTAGTTTGTGTGCGCGTTATACTTTTTTTTTTTTTACATTCTGTTTTAATCAAAATGTTGGTAGTTGAGATCCTTTTCCGCAATATGAACACTGATTACAATATTTTCCTGTAAAGTGAATGTACCATGACCGTGTAGGTATTTAAAATATTATTTTCAGAAACTAGATTATTTATTGTTCATTTTTTTACTAACTCTTGATGAATTCTGATGTTAACGCATTACTCTTAGAGAACAGGAGCTTCATTAGGTAATAATACCCTTTTCAAGACACAAGTTTAAGCGCGCTACATACATTTGATTTAAAAAACAAGTCAGAGGCTTAATTAAGAATACGTATAATTATATAAAAATGGATACACTTATAAATTCTACAAAGCTGATACGCACAATGGTCTAATATTGCGATTATTTCAGATATTGGCCTTTTTAACTGTCATTATTAGAAAGTATTGATGA